>OMKN01010534.1:7157-20483 GCA_900302345.1 Melanonus zugmayeri | reverse complement strand
CTTATACACTCTGCTGTATGCACAAAATAATCACATTTTCTTTACGACTGTGCCCATGCATGCTAATAGTTTAAGGCGCTTTGTATGGCGTATTGGCATATATGACATATTTATATACATTAAATGAAATGTATATAAATATGTATATAAATATATTTATATACATTTCATTTAATAATCATCTTTTTATTTGCGAGAGCATTTCTAGATGTGTCTGGCTGTGTAGAAGATAACAAGGGATACTGCATGGCGGACCTTGGCCCTGTTCCTCTCCAGACACTGGTCAGTGATGATCCAGGGTTGGACCAGGTCACTTCCTGCCGTCGGACTGGAGGCCGCCTTCAGATCTGCCTCCTCTCTGAATGGGTGCAGCATGTTCTCAAACTGGCGAACGCTAGTGGACACACAGAGGTGGTTATTGGTAAATACAATACTTGTACAACTTGTGCAATGTTCATTTTAGTCAAGTCATTCGACTTTAGGTGAAGATAACAGCTTTCAGGGCTCCTCACTGTTCAGGCTGAGGTTTCCCGTAGATGTCAGGAAGCACGCGGACGTCATGGAAACCAAGACGGAACTTGTTGATTAGAGCCAGCACCCTGGTTGAACCAAAAATGAACACATTCTGTTTCAGCTATCAGTGAATCGAAACTACAGCTATTTCTCTGACTTTATGACACAGACACACACACACACACATACAGTATATATATATATCAACAGATGTCTGTATATACACATCAACAAGCAAAGCAAAGCACAGATGCTACATTCCCATGTTATCATAATAATGATGGTAAGCCTGGTAATTTTCCACTGGAAGGTAAGGACCTTCCAAAACAATAATGGGTTGATGGCTTTTCAATGTGTTTCAATGTGTGAGTTTACCTACAAAATACAACCATGGAGCATATTCTAACAAGCAAGCGGGTGGTGAAGAGAAGGGACAGGAGGGTGGAGGGAAGACAAGTCAAATATTTGGTTCTCACTCCTCCTTCTGCTGCTCCTTCATGCTGTCATCTCCTCCCACAAACACTCTGACCTCGCAGCCCGACCAGCGCCTCCTCCTGGTCAGCAGGTAGGGCAGCAGCAGGGTTAGACCTGACACACACACACACATTAGGTTACACACACACACAAACCCCGGACAGAACTTGAGGAAATAAAGGTAGAAGGTCTACAGTAACAGTAGAAATAAGAAGACCTCCGTCATCAGACAGCCAGTAGACATCGATGGTCTTCTTCCCTTGTTTACTCTGGAACGTTGTACTAGGCTGTGGCTCAGTTGTCACGGTAACCTGGTCAGCTGTGAACAAATGAATGTAGAGGAATACACTGCTATCAGAACGTCTCTAGTGTTGATGCACCCCAGATGCAACAGCTGATAGACTCACTGCAGGTCACACACAGATCCTAAGTGTACGCATGTACCTACATGTTGTGATAGTGGGAAACTCAGTAGAGGATGTGTTCATGTTCTCTGGTCCACCATCAAAGCCCCTGTTGACTGGAACAATACAGAAAGAGTCATTATTCACTTTGGGTTTTGTGATAATTGTGCGCATCCCATGTTGAATGTAACCAAAATAGTGGTGTCGGTATTGTTATGGGGTCATAGGTGTTGCAGGGTATTTGCGGGGGTTTGTATGGGTTGTTGTATCGTGGAGGTTCTCACCGTGAGACGAAGATGGACGGGACAGATCTAGCCCTTCCTTGATCCGGAGCACACACACACCGTACTGCAGGTCAAACGCATCACTACAACACACGCACAAACACACACACACACACACACATTCAAGACAGATGTACAGAGAAACTAATCTGGGTTATCATCAAAAATATGATATTTTGTATTTATATTTTTTGTTTTGCTGCCAGTTGTTTAGCAAAGTTAATAAATACATGTATGACATGAAGTCTACTTACTGCAGTATTTCAACGTAGTCATATACATCCTGAAGTTCCACTCTACGCCAGTCCGTCTTGAACCCCATCATTAAAACATTAGGCCTGATCCGGCCCAGTCCTGCCCCCTGTTGGAGAGGAGAAGAGCATCAGGAAGAGAGTCTCCTGGACTCCTAGTATCATATGATACCATTGTTATGGAGCTCAGACCTGTAGCAGCATATGGACTCCGGCACGCAGACTGGGAGCCACCACGCCCCCGTAAAAAGCCTTGACCTTCCGCTGGTTCAGCCAGGTCACATGACTGTTGCTCCTGGCCACGCCTACTGTGGATGGGGAGAGCTCTCCCTGAACACATGACATAATGAGGAAAAACGTGTGTGTGCATGTGTGCATCCATGCACATCCATGGATGTTTTTGCAAGTATGTGCATGCATGTGTATATTGTGCAAGCATGTATGTGTGTGTGTGTGTGTGTGTGTGTGCGTACTCACACTGATCACATGGCCACACAGCATCAGACTGAGGCCCTTGGTGAAGGTGTGTGTGAAATCCACCAGAGCGGGGCGACTGCAGGGGGCGCCGGTCAGCACCAGGCACTGGGGTCTGGGGGAAAACACTCAAGTGTCAACTGGAACCTCAGGCATACAGAGCTGCTGCAGTCAGAGAGACACAGTCAAGAGAGACGCGTGGCTACTGTCACCTGTAGTTCTTGACGTGGTCCTCTGTGTGGTTGAGGCTCACACAAGTGGACAGCGCCATGTTGTAGGAGCTAGCCTGCACCGAGGAGCCCCAGTTCACAGCTAAACACAGAGGTGGTTATAGACCCTTATCACAGAGGTGTCATCACACAGGTGTCACTCAGAACATTAAGTATGGGTCTGCTCCTATGCACTAGGGCACATGGTCAATGTGTGTAATTTTATGAGTGATACCTGTTTGTCCTACGATAATGCCTCTGTGAAAAGGGTTACTGCTATTAAGTTGCGTAAATCAAATATGAAACTGGTAATTAGTGTTTAATTGTGTGTGTATGTGTGTGTGTGTGTGTGTGGGTGCGCATGTGTATAAAGTTGTGTACCAGGCTTCTTATAGAGCGCATAGCCCAGGAGGAACACAACGATGCCGAGCGCGATGATGGCCGCCCACCACGTCAACAGGAACATTATGATGAGGGACGCCACCGCCCCCAGCAGCGCCACCCACTTGTTGTAGTATCGGAACGACGGACGCCAACCTGTGGAGAGGCCGCCGCCACTGTTGATGCCAGGCTCATCTCAGCATTCATTCATTCATTCAGCACGTCACCAGTACAATCTGTTCATTCACTCATTCATTTGTTCACTCATTCATTTATTCAGTCATGCATTCATTTGTTCATTCATTTCCACCACACCACCCAATCTATCCATTAAATGATCTGTCCACTAAAACAACCATCACCACCCATCCATCCATCATCCCTCTGACTTTGTACCGGGTGAGTTGGTGATGGAGGCATGGAAGCAGCTGAAGTTGATGAGGGCGTAGGAACACAGGAAGAAGTTAGAGATGATGGGGGCGATGGTGTTCAACTCCGCTAGAAGGAGTAGAGTAAAGCAAAATACACAACAGGACAAGGAACTAAAATTAAAGATGTATGTCAGAAGAGAACTAAAACTATTTAAAATGACCCATTATCTAAGGTAGGGGTCGGGAACCTTTTCAGTTGGCAGAGCCATACAAAAATTAATTAGCCTACTTGAAATTGTTCTTAGAAGAGCCAAAGAAGAGTTTACATAATTACCATTCAACTTTTCTAGGGAAGATATTCATTCATTGCAAATTAGACTTCACCATTTTGGCTGGAAATAATGATGCTTTATCATATTCCCTTTCCTAGCAATAGCATCTACTCTGATTGTAGATTAGGGTATTGTGGTAAATAGATGTTGAATTTGACCTGGAACTGACATAGCTTTATAACTTTGTTCAATGAAAATGTAGCTTTGTATCCCAGAAAGACATGTGTACAATATTTTGTGTGAAATAATTTCATTTTGGTAATCTATTTCCAGCCTTATTGGTCAGCCATATGTACTCAGCCATGAACGGCTATAGGTTCCTGATCTAAGGCATCCGACAGCTAACGACGACTCTTAAAAAGGTACAATATGCTCCAAACCCCCCCCCCTCCAAACCACCCCCAAAAGCAAGGCTCGCATGAGATTTCTCTATGCTGCTGCAGAGTCGGAGCAATTAACCTAGATCCCTGTAGCCTTAAAGGTAGCGTCTACATGACAGAGTGTGTTTTAGAGCACATTCATTGTTATTGTACCTTTAATGTGAAGATTCTCAAACAGTACAGTAGAGATTGGATCTCTCAACTGCTGGTATTGTGCTAGTAGTGTTGTTTTTTTTGTTGGTGTCTGCCTCACCAATCAGGATGAAGCAGACGGCGATGATGTAGGTCAGGAGGTAGCCTCGGAGCGGCTCGTCATTCTTTCCGGAACCTTTCCCAAAGAAGCCGATGAGGGGGTACAGATTGTCCTTACATAGACACTAGAGAGAGAGAGAGAGAGAGAGAGCTGGGAATCTCTGAAAACATTTGTGTGTGTATGTGTATATGTGTGTGTGTGTGTGTGTCTACCTGAAACACCTTGGGAGCAGACACCAGACAGGCCAGAGCAGAGGACAGCGTGGCTCCAAATATACCGGCTGTCACCAGGGGTCCAAACCCCGACACCATGCTCATGCTCTGCAGGGGACACAACACAACAACAACAACAACCGCTCAGTATCGCCTTCTCTGCACCCACCCACCCACATCCTCCTCCCGGCCCACGTCAATGCACAGCACAGTCCTCCGGTCCGGACCTGGTAGTAGTTGCCGAGGCCGTAGATGCAGCTGTCGTTCGCCATGCAGCCGCCGAAGTCCCAGCCGTAGCTACAGGCCAGACCCACGCAGCCGCTGTTGCCGGCGGAGCCGACCACGGTGTCATTGAGCAGGCCGGAGGCGTCGCGCACCACGCAGGCGCCTGTGGTGAGGAGGACGTAACAGAAAAGAAGCGATGTGTCCAATGCATTTAGACAAAGTTAAAATGGGTCACTTTTTAAAAGACACTTTCTAGTGTATTTGACTCTGTAGACTCTTTCTATTGGGTAACAGCGGACCATGGCGGTTGTGTGTTTTTGACAGTACCCATGTCAAGTGGAATTGTGTGTTGCTTAAACACACACTAGATGAGTGGAAAGTGCCTGCTGTACCAATAGTGGCGCAGATGATGAGGTAGGAAATAGTAGTCCAGAATATGGCCAGCAGAGTCCCCTTTGGGATGGCCAGCGTTGGGTCCTAGAGAGGGAGAGGGGGAGAGAGAGAGAGAGAGAGAGAGAGAGAATTTAACATATTTTTATAAAATAAGAAATAAAAGAACAAATTACTTGTTTGTTGTTGTTTGTTTCGATGTGTATATTATGTGCACTATATAAATACATAAACACATGAGCCAACAGAGACAACAGAAAACAGAGCTCAGACTCAGAGACAACAGTTTGACAAGAGAGAGGAACACAATAACAAGAAAATGAAAAGAAAAGTGTCTGAGTGAATCTATAAGCAAGCAAGAGAGCGAGCGAGAGAGAGAGAGAATGAGAGCGAGAGAAAATGAGAGCAAGAGAGAGAGAGAGAGAAAGGGCATGATACCTTCAGATCTCCAGAGATGTTGGCACCAGCCAAGATGCCGGTGGCCGAGGGGAAGAAAATGGAGAACATTCCGAAGAAGGAGCCATCTGCTCCGCGCCAGTCGGGCACAAAATTAGCAGCGAATATCTCCGCTGTGAGCGATGGCAACAAATTGGTTATCTTGTGAACATCTAAGAATAGCCTCACAATACATTCAGCACAGCACCAAACACAATCATGAAATTCACTAATTGAACCAAATCAGAAACAATTATGACAACGTGTGTCTCATCAGAAATGGTGTTGAGGCTGTTTGGGTTTAATGCTGAATTATTCTCTAGGCGAGAAGTCTGCTATTACACATGGTAAGACATGGGTCAAATGAGATGGTTAGGCATTTGAATATCACAATATAATAGTGTATATGTAAAAAATGAAAGATTGTCAACTGAATGAAGCCTGAGTGTGTGTTAGATGTTTCTAGTGGCGTTGTGTAACGGGGCTGAGGATGCCTCTATAGCTGAAGAATCCTTTGGCTTGTTTTTCAGGCGTGGCAGGAATGATGGTTCCAACAATGTAGTTGACAAATGACACCATGATGACAAAGAAGAACAGGACCTGGGCCTGGTAGGTCACACACACACACACACACTCACACATACATGCACACACACACACACATGGAAACATAGCTATGTATTAATTTATTCTTATTCTTATTATTTATTCAAAGGGAAATGTTTAGTCAATGTTATGATCTAAAAGGTTGCATTGGGTCCAAATCACATTACAGACCGGTTTAATATAAAATATTGTTTTAGTTGAGGACCACTACGTCAAATCAGAGAAATGTTCTTGCATCTCATTATGACAAATATACTATTGATTTTGGCTTTCCCATCATGCCTTTATGCGTTCTTTAATATCTGACCTTTGACTCCCACTCCATCCCAGCCAATGAGATCGCCAGGAGGAACGTGACGGTGAGGACGCCTATGATGCGGATGTCGTTGATTGCGTCGACCATCACAGCGTCACTTTCCTGAGAACAGAAAGGAAGGTAAATTATTTAGAGCCCTAGATGAAGAACAAACATCCATTATATACTAGACTTCATGAAGAACATTACTAAGCAAAGATGCTTTTGCTTTTATGATTTTATTTTAATGATGCAGTTATGAGCTGAACTACGAGCTATCTCATGGAAAAGTATTTTAAGGACATTTAGTTACATTTAGTTAGCTTCATTGTCCATCAACTGTCTGACAAATAACTGGCAAAAATAGCAAACACACACACATTACTGACATGCATGAGTGACTGGACGGTCTCAGCGAAGCCCACGGTGTGCATGGCTACGGCCACGGCGTTAGCGAAGGCAAAGATGAGGCCGATGGGGCCCCCGAGCTCTGGCCCCAGACTCCGGCTGATCAGGAAGTACGTCCCACCTGTGTGTGTGTGTGTGTGTGTGTGTGTACATATAGGCTTATTTTTAGATTTTTGTGGTCTGTATGCAAGATTAACATCTGATTAACAACCTGCAATATTTATTAAAGGAGAAGCAAATTACTATTTCCTGCCCCTTGCACAATATTACATGATGCAAACTAAGTGGTAAGCAATAGAATTGGCCATAAATATGTTTAGAATAAGTCATGTGCATTTGAAAAGCACACAGAAATCATGGATTCAAGTTGACAAAAAAAAGAAAATCCCAAAACAGCATGATGGCTATTTATTTCACAAGGCTGGACATCGTCTTGCAATGGACTTGGACACAGTTGTCTACGCACCTCCCTTGACTTTGCCATTTGTTGCGATGGCTGATGCTGAGAGACCAGTGATGCCCGTTATACACGAGGACAGGATTACAATCACCCAGGTCAGACCTAACCAAGAGGAGATCAAGAGACTCAGTCAGCAACAAGCCTGAATTCATTTGACCAAACCGGTAACCATGTTACATGTTCCTATAAAACAAAATCTATACGATTCTATAGGATAATCGATTGACTACAACCAACCTATTCCAGCTTGACTGGTGATCCAGGGCAGTCTCAGATACAAAATCACCCCCCAGATGTTGAGCATACAACGGATCTGAAGACAGAGAGAGACAGGTGCACTGTTACCAAGAGAGAGAGACAGGTGCACTGTTACTAAAAGAGAGAGATAGGTGTTGTTACTAAGAGAGAGAGAGAGAGAGAGAGAGAGAGAGAGAGAGAGACACAAGTACACTGTTACTAAGAGAGAGAGATGGACAAATAAGAGCAGAACATATTGAGCAGCACAAGTCCTCCTCCTTTCCCCACCATGACTCCCTGCACCCAACCGAAGCGCGTAGGCTCAGGCGGAGGTCCCGTCTTCTCCTCGTCCTCCTGCACTTCAACATCTTTATCTTCAAAGCCGTCCAAAGCTGACTCCTCATACAGGGGTGGGGGGCTGGAGTCCTGGAAGACGGAGATTTTATTATACATTACATTCTATTATATATTACATTGTATATCATATAAACAGAAATACTATATATAATGTTATATATTATATCGATAGAAAACAGGAGTGCAAGAATTGCCTAGAATAGTTGTGGTTTTCAAATGGTGGGTCACGACCCATTTGTGGGTCACAGCACAGGACCAACCCAGAAATCTCACTTTTTTGACATGGTAATGAAATGACCATTGGTGAGTCCTGGGCGAAAACCCCAAAGTACCGTCACAGGGAGGTCACAGCATGAAGAGGTTTGGTAACCCTTGGTAACCCTTGGTTTGGTAACCCTTTGCATTGCTAGAAAGCGCCGGCCCTGCCCAACTCACCTCTAGAGGCTCAGAATGCAGCTGAAACAGCGACGGTCGGAAGCGCTTGCGTCTGCCCCACACCTCTGTGTTAGCGTAGAAGTCGTAGTGCGGAGGGGCGTCCAGGGTGTCATAGCCCACCAAGCCCACCTCGGACCCGCTGGACGCCAGACTGTTTCCGTCGTCGTAGTTACGATAACCGACATCGTTGTTGAACCCTCCCCCTGACGATGGCCTGTCGTCGGTCACCGATGGCGGAGGTTGGTTTCGGAAGCTGACCAGGTGAATACCGTCACCGTCCGCCCCAGGTACATCCATCCAGACAGACGGAGCAGCTTATATTCAACAATATATTTTAATATACAGTATATATTTAATTTTGGTTTCACATAACCGTAGATTTAGTCAGCCATTGCAGAGGATAGCTAAAGTCTACGAAAGACACCCTTTAGACAGCTGCTATTAAGGCCTACATTTTACGCACTAAGAAATATATATAATAAAATGTCTTTCTTCAAATGGTGTTGTTTTTCCACTCAATCAGGGAGCCATGGAGTCAAGAGATGAAAAGTGAGAAGAACATGAGTGAGAACTGGCTTTATATACCCAAGTGTATAACCTTCAGGGAAGCAGGAAGCGCCGAGGGCCTCGTAGGACGTAAACCAAAGGACTTGACCAACCAGTTCATACTGAAGGCCCTCCCATCCTGCGCTGACACAGGTGTGGAAGGTACATTGGAAATAATTAAACTTGGCCAGCCGCTCGCACTGCAGTGGGAATGTGAAGCCGACCTCCTAGCTGTGGTGGAAGGATTTCCAATCAAACATATTGGAACTAAACAGAATGGTATCACGGTGATAATTGGGCCACGACTATCTGATATGTGTCTGATATATATAACGATGAGACTTTAGTTGAATCACAGGAATGGGAGCTTGTTAGGAAGGACCGTGAGATCTACTTGTGTTGAGTTTGGCCAGACCGTATAGAGAAGCCTGAGGGCAACCAATATGGTAAGAATCAGTCACTGTACATCTCCTGAGGGCCCTTCTGGTCATGCTGGGTGTTGTTCAGGGGCCCATTACACAAGCAGATGGACATGATAACCTTGCCTGCAACCTTCCCAGGACAACAGCGCACGGCTCTTAACAACCTCTTTAACTGCCACTACGTTTTCACATGGTTGACTTTAATATTTTGTTTTATGGTTGTACAGATTGCCGGTCGGAAATAAATAACTTGACCTCAGGTTTATCTATAGTCACACAACAACTGTGTGCCTGCTGTGCGCATATTCTGCGACAAAGCCAAGTGACCATTCATATCAACACTTCATATACAAGAATATGAAGAATGCCAGAAGTTTCAAATAAGCTATTAATGTATTCCACTCCATAAACTTGCATAGATAAAGAAATGCAATTTACCTAGTACAATAATTACAATACATAGATTACAGACAAGGACTATGGACACAGCATAGATACACAACCTACTCAATCTCCAATGTCAAGCACTATCAAACATGATTTTTCTCTCATTAATGTGACAGTGTTTAATATTAAGGGAATACCAAGGGAAAAAATGCATTACCTTCAATAAGGCTGAATATTGCCACAATGACATATACATATTCTTTAAAAAAAGTTGGTCAGTGTACTACTATTACTACTACTACAGAAGATCTGTGTGTGTGGCTGGTGGCTGGTTTAAGTCAGACTGAGTCAGACTGATGACCCTGGGCTGGGTGAGGCTGCACACCTGTGCATTGAGTGATCAAGGCACACAGGTTAAGCCAGCCATCACACACACACTCAGGGAGAGAGCTGGAACATGTCAGCGTTTACTACCTGCTCGGCCTGCAATATCTTGCCAACTCTCCGATAAACGTTTCAACATCATCTACCAGTGTCCTGTGTGTTGGAGGAGCCCAGAAAACACACACACGCCACTTTGTGTGTGCAGGGTCCACTGCTACAATCACTTTCAATCCCATTCTCATAATTAATGAGAATAAAGCAGTAGCTATAGGTTTACATTTATCTTTTGAAAAACAAAAAGCTTGATATTGAATTCTGTAAAATAAGCATAGTTATGTGTATGCAAAACTTGTATCACACATGCTGTGACATTGTTCATTATTGTGTATTATTACATTCATTTTTAGGTTATATGGTAATGCACACTTCTGTCTTCAGTATAACTGCTGTTTTGTTGTGGCTGCTTAATCAATGCTGTTTGGTTGACTCCACTATAAGTTGTATTGTTTTAATTAATTGTAAGATGTTTGATTAAATGTCAGATGTGTCAAAACAGATTGAGTTACTGTAGGAAGGGACATGATAGCTTTTTTGTTGTAATTAAAAACAAGTCAGTTAAAAAATAAATTCAGTGTTATATGTATAACACTATATGTATAACATTGAACTGGATATGCTGACCTGAACCCAATGCAAATGGATTCTGTGTTAAGCATGGTCTCAGCCAATTGAGTGCTTGCCTTAAGCAAACACCGTTCCGGGCATTGATTTACTCATAAACACAGCAAGTCAAGAATTAGGAGAACATGTTTTCCTTGGAGAGGTAGAGGAAATGTCCTGCATTTAATTTGGCAGACATGAACATTTTTGTCAAATATTGTTTTATTACAGGTGAAAAAAGTAAAGATATAATTACATTTAAAACACAATACAAAAACACATGACACACCTTGCCTTCATAAGAAAATTTATTTTCATTACACACCAGCTAATTGGGCATACCAGCTAATGAAGCACTTTCCCGTTGGTTTTATAGCACGCGCTTTACATCCTGCTATGCACCTCCACCTCTGTGGGGAAAAAGACCTTTTCTGAAAGGTCATTCACAAAGAGAATTGAATCTCAGTTTACCCTTTGACCCATTTCATACACTGGCCTGGGGGTGGCCAATCAGCTGTGGTCCTGAGCTGAAGATGAGGGATGAAGATGGCCGACATCTTGCAGACAGTGGTGTGGTGCCACCCTGGTGTTGTGAAGTAGCCGGGTAATCAATGTGTCGGTCGTCGGCCTGATTCACAACACCAGCTGCGGCGCACACACCCAACACACACAGCTCTTCTCCTTTGGGCCTGCAGTGCAGATGAAAAACTCAGCCAGAAGGGTGCTTCAGGCTCCCAGACCTTTCTCTGTAATATAGCTTAGTTTGGAACCAAGTGTTGGAGAAGATGTACGTCTTCCTTTTTCCCCTCACAGGATGGGTGCCAATAGAAAAGCTGACATTTTGTGTAAACGGTGGCTGGATTTTCTTCTTTTTTTTTTTTACAAATCTTCACAAATGTCACATTGTCAATGATAAGTAATGGGCTGTTCTGGTGAAAGAATGTTGAATAGCCGGTGATCCTCAGGGATTATTGCTTGGCCCTCTCCTCTTCTCACTGTACACTAACAATCACCCAAACGGTTCTCCAGCTACACCTCTCCTTTCACCCACAGAACAGCATGGAGGTGACTTTGTCAAGATGAAGCAACTTTAACTCAACTTAAACTTAAACTCAATCTGTCAAAGACAGACATCGCGACTATATTTAAATCATAGACATTCACTACACACACATGTATCAGGAAAATCATACTAACCAATCCTCTACTATAGCAGGCCTACCAGCAACATGCAGGTAAAACCCGCTGAAGCATGCGCATCATTCACCTCTCTGCATTTCGCTTCAATGGCTTTCTGTAGCCACCGGCATCAAGGTCAACTCCTTGATTGCTTTCGGGGAAGTGAACGCATCTGTACTCAACTACTCACTCACATTATGTCACTCATTAGGCCCAATGTCCCTACCCAGTCAACTGTCTCCTGGTGACAATGTCAAGAGACACCGGCGTTAAGCAGAGACTTAAATCCAGACTTAACATGCCCGGCTTCTAGGAGCTCAAACAAGCTGCCCGTCGCCATGCTGTCCAGAATCCCTCACAAGCTTCAAGAAGGAGGTGTATTTTTACATCAATAGGGATCAAGTTTTTATATAAAATAACAAAAGTAAAACATCCGATTCCTAAAAGTGTACCCTGCAGTTGTATCTGGTTTCGAAATCCAGTCCTACTTTTCAGCCTCATGTGCGTTCGTTACTTGAGACAGAGCAAAAATGCTGATACATGTAAAAGCTTTTTTTTTAACCCCACTTAATTGGGGTGACGGTACAGTATGCTGTAGGCATTTGTTAGCCAGGTGCATCCAGGATAATTCTGTTCCAATCTGTTTGCGCATTGATAAGCTTTCAAGAAAACGCTGGTGAGAGTGAGGTTTTCTAAACCTCACATCTTACTGCGACACTTTCCAGAACATTAGCCTACAAGAAAACAATCTTCACAAGTGAGACACTCGAGAAACATTAGGTCTGTGGAAAATGTGGAGTGATTCAAATGAAAAATGATAACAAAATGCATGGAGTATAATGAACAAGTGGGGGATGACAGAAGAGAGTAAACAATAAAATGGAAAAAGGTATGATTAAAAAATAATTATGAAACATAGGCAACTGAAAATGTATCTTTTTTTATTTCAAAATCATGAAAAACACAAATATGGAACAACAAAACAAAATAATACAATTAATAATGAGTGTGTGTGTGTGTGTATGTATGTATGAGTCAGCTCCTAGTCTCAGTTCATCAACACTTCCATCTGCACCAATCTGGCATTGGTATCTCCGGCCATTCTGTATGGGATCATCCCAGCAAAGGTGATCAGGGCTCTGGCCTGGCTGCGCATTTGCTGTTACCACAGAAGAAGAAGAAGAAGAAGAAGAACAAATGTTAAAACATTATCCAAACATGAACATTTTATTTTTTATTTTACATGTGCGTATACATTGTATGCATTCAACACATACAATCCATACAATATACATACATATTCAAATGTGTTTGATTGTGTTTTTGATAAGATTTGGGACCCCCCCCCCCCCCCACCATGTC
>OMKN01010531.1:1364-18420 GCA_900302345.1 Melanonus zugmayeri | reverse complement strand
GAGGGCAGAGAGAGGGGGGGGGGGAGAGGGAGAAGAGAGAGGGGGAAGAGAGAGAGAGAGAGAGAGAGACAGAGGTATTACGCTATTTAGATCAGTAGCGTTTGTGTGAGTGATTAGCAATGAGCTGATTGTTTATTCAAAAATCTGGGATATCTGGGTAAAGATGCATAATTCATGTTTGTTTTGAAGCAGCCTTTTGAAACAAGCATTCCCTAAATAATGCATAGCCATGTGTATCTTTGATAATAGGGTTTGCATTGAAAGTAATATACTTTCCTGCAGTCCACTGGGCAGATTCTATCCCCGGCTAGTTATTGTGCAGAAATTGATTTTCCTAAAATCCTGTGTGCCAGATACCATTAGTCAATGCTGACCTGAGGCCAGGATAATACAAGAGAAGAGAGTCTTGCGTGCTGCCCCAGGAAGGTGAGGGATACTTTTTAATCTCATATAAGCAGCCTTACTTAATCTGATTATTCCCCTAATGAAGAGAAATTGCTGAACAGGGAAATCAATAAGATTTAAACAAAAAATATATACCGCCATTATTTGCAAATGATGAGGAATCTGCATTCTAAATGTAAATTAGAATCCCTGCGCTGTGGAGATACACATTCATGTTGGGTGTTTTTTATTTTAGCTTTGTGGAATCTGAACATAATTTCATCCACTTTTAATGGGCAAAAATACAAACCTTTTGACAGCGGTTATTAAAGGCTTCCCATGTGGTGCTAGGCGGCGGGAGCAGCCACAGTATATCACTGACCTTGTGTTTTCCCCATGAAAGCTAAAGCCAACTGCAGTGATGAGACTCCAGACTGCCTTGTGTGCACACATTCCAAGATGAAATAAAGGTTCCCTTTTGAAGAAAGCTTTTTTGTATGAATATATCTTTCATCCACAAATACACTATTCATCAGTGGTTGGATAGATTTTTATCTTACTGAAAGATGTTTTGCTAGGGGTTAACAAAACTGAAACTAATATTGCACCGTTCTTAAATAGCATTTTCTTAATATGACATGGGGGGGTAATAAGAAAAGAAGAAATAATTTAATTGGAATGGAGCCGGTGCAATGGATTTCAATCTGATATTTGTGGTATTTTTAGCTGGCTGTGATGCGAGCGACAGTGCCATAGCATTGATCAGTGTGTTTGTTTTAGACAGAGAGAAGAAAAAAAAGAGACACAGAGGGGGTGAGAGAGAGAGGAACATAGGATTTCTGTCAAATCTTAAGGGTCATAATTTGTCATGCTCAAACTCACAATTCTAAACACGTTGGTCATAGAATAGTTTCATTTCGGCGCGTTTTATTATTTCAAAGTTGAGATTAATCATACGGAGGGGGAAGTAATGAGTAAAGGTAATCATGGACTTGTGTCTCTGGCTCAGCAATAATTACACAGTCAGTGTGGCTGGCAGCCTGTGTGATTTATGACGGAGCATGATGGATATTAATGGGTTTTGTAATTGCTGCATATGCTTATGAAAATGGTTTCCTGTCTGTGAAATTACAAGATGTCACGTAGAGCAAAGGGCTCTTTCAAGAGTTGGCCAAACAAGGATATCGTAAAGAAATCAGTGTAAGTGTTCCCCATATATACAGTATATATTTATATATATTTAAATATAGCACCATATACTGTATAGCACCATTATGGAGAACATTTCGCTTGACCTGTCAGTAATTAAGCGACAGGCTGACATTATGTTTGACAGATAGAAACTCACCGTTTAAAAACTACAACACATGTTGGGGACGTGGCTGCTGCCAATCCTTCCTATTGGCTAATGTAGACTATATCCGCTTTATTCAGGTATGTGTGGTGGTGGTGGTGGTGGTGGTGGTGGTTTGTTTGTACGGAGCAAGGCTTGTCCCGTTTTTCTTCCGGATGGCAAACAGAAATCCATCATTTACTTCTATTTATGTTATTAAGGGTTATCAAGGTGTGCTTTGAGCATCAGAAAATTATGTTCCATGCAACGTCATTTCAGTTTATCAATTTCCTTCTATTCCTTCAAGCCGTTTAATGTGTGGAGTCTATTTTCCCTCCTGGTTGGCCAAGCGGTCACCAATTAACCAATTACACTCACGTGGCTGAGCTAGGCCACTCGCATTACAGCCACGGTGCAGCTGAATGAAGCTACAGCGTTTCAGACTTTGAGGAAGTACAAACTACACCCAAGGGGGTCCGGCGATTCAGACAGACCACAGCCCTGGAATACTACAATCTTTCCAAGATTGAGTTTATTTGCTGACTTTGAGATGTATATTAATATACATTTTGACATTTTCCTGACAACATATTCGGTCGGGGTGTAGTGGATACATTCCTCTGTGATATGTTCTGGTTATTTTAAGTTTTTAGATCCTTTTGTTGTTCACTTTAAGATTGTGGTGATTGCTGTGTTTTGTTTGTGTTTTTGTAATGAGTTGCTAATGATTTGCCAGATGACTAAGTGTGTCTTTACACAAAAAATGATGATGGGGAGGGAAATAAAAGTCCTTGCCAAAGGAAATAAATCATTCACAGCCACTGGTTTCCGATGCTGAATGAGTATCAATCTGTGCCTCCCTCGTATGTGAGGGAGCTCTACTGGGGGGTGCCATTCATGACACACACACACACATGCGCACACACATGCGCACACACATACACACACACACACACACACACACACACCACACATGCTTTGAGTGTAGCTAGCCTTCTATTAACCCTCCGTTCATTGTGTCTCAAAAGCGACAAAGAGAAAAAGAAAAGCTTCTGAAGTTGGCGGTTGGAAAAAAATGAATCAGAGCTGTTTGGTCTTTTAAAACATGTTTACTTGCTTAAGAAACATTTAAAACATGTTTACTTTCTTGAGAAACTCAATTTGAAAAATAAAAAAGTTGCAAACCACTGACGTCAATGCTTGCTGTTGAGGCGGGAGCTCTACTATGGCTCATGTTGTTGGTTGAAGATGCAGTCCTCCTCCAACACATGGTTTCACATCAACCTTTCCAGAACATGGCACACATTTAACACTTCTATAGGCGCACGTGTCTTATTAATTAATTTCCTTCGAACCTCCTATACAGCACGCCATCCCACACACCATCTCCCCAATTTGTCAGTGTTCTGTGTGTGTTTCTGTGTGTGTGTCTGTGTTTGTGTCTGAGTGTGGGAGTATGTGTAAGGGCCTCTGGGTGAAACTCTTCCCTTGCCGATCTCCTCGTTTGGGTCCACCGTAGATGGACCCTGGCGTTAAACTCGCGCCCAATTACTGTCGGTCAAGCATGGTGGAATTACCCCTGGTGTTGGAGAGTCTGACAGGACCTGAAGTTGCGGGCGGAGTACTTCTTCTCTGGTGGAGTTTGACGGAGGTTGATGGAGTTCACAGGATGTAGAAAGTTCTGGAGATTTCTACTGACATTTTAACATAGATTGGATCTTGTAGTTCAATAATGAAGCTTATACTGGAAACTTATGTCACTTATAGACACTTTAGACACTTATGCATCATGGTTAATAATTTTGAGTTTAAATACCATAGCATATACTGTCAATAATGTTTGCATTTATTTTTGCACCCACATTTCTACTACTCGTGTTTGTATGTGTGTGTATAGACATATTGTCAGTATTTTTGTAGTTGTATTATTTTTCTTTTAATTATACTACTGTCCTGTACTTTCTGCTGTGATGCCCAAATTCCCCGTCTGGGGAATAAAGTAGATCTAATCTCTTATCTTGGTGGTTTAGCTTGTGTCACAATTGAAATTGACGGTGCTTGTGTCACAAGAATTAATTAACAAGTGAATTAAGTCATGACAATTGTTTGATTCAGTTGCTGATATTACTGTTGGAAATCAGACAGTGTTGACTTTGACATTTTGAACTCGGAATTTATCCCCACAGAAATCAAGTAATTATCAAGAGACTGATATTAAGTACTAATTCCCATGTACACTTGTCAGACATCATTCAAAAAGACACACCGCGAGGCTATTGTTCCTTCTCTTTCTTTGTATACCATATCATTATTATTATTATTATTACTATTAAACACCTTGGTTACCTTGCCCTCTTCCTGGCCTTTATCCTCATTATCTAATCATTGTTCATTGTCCATAGTTCTTAATGTTGAGTAAATCTCTGCCTCAGATGCTGCCAGTAATTACAGACTTATTTCTTAACAAGTGGAGACGTTTACAGTGGTGAACACTATACCGGCTGGGCGTCTGCTGCAGATAGACTGATGGAGTGAACATGGGAGAAGGATAGCGGTAAGGGTGTTCGACTCCCAGCCGGAGGTTTTTGTGTCTGATTCCAAATGTCCACAGTAGTGCCTGTAGGCATCCTCGAGCAAGAGGCCAAACCCCAACCTGCTTCTGAATTGAATTTATCGGAATTCACTGCAAGTCGCTTTAGATAAAAGTGTCTAAATGAGAAAAAAAGAGGAAGAAAAGAAGAAAAAAACTAAATAATAAGAGTAAAATACATTTCTAATAAGTAAAATGGGGGTAAATTCCATATTTGATTAGTCTTTATTTTTCTGCCATTTTGGTCGTCGTAATAGCCATGCGATCTATTTGCCTTACGCTCCTATTATTTACATGCACTCCTCTCTTCACGAACTTCACAACCATTGGTGGCAGGGGGGGTCAAGCCTGAAACACGCATCTGCCGGTGTGTGAGTACGTGCGCAGACGTGCGCACTCGTACTCGGAGGTGCGCATATGCCAACACACCCACATGTAAGGTCAAAGTGTCACCTAGGCGACCAGATGGCATTTTCAGAACCCGTGGAAGTCATCATGACCTCGCTGGGCTTGAAAGGAGAGATCAAAGGTTAGAACAAACAACCATTCTGCAATCCCTTCTGCAATCACTTCTTCAAACTGCTCTCTTTTTTGTAATAATGAAAATCTTGTTTGCTAGAACCCCATTTGCGTGTGCAGGAGGTACTGCTTTGGTGCGGGCCAATGTTTACTTGTCTTGCAACGGCATTACACAGATGTTTTAGAAGGAGATTTTTGTGCTGGATGGTTGCTTTCTGGATGGATTCTGTGGACCAGAGCAGCAGGACAGCTGTGTCACTTGCTTTAATGCGCTTGTGAGGAACAATGGGGAAGTCTGCGACATGGTGGTAGTTTTTTAAGTGTATAACTGCCGTTTTTCTAGACAGGCCATACTTCTGAGCAGGAGAGACTCTCTTCTTGGTGATTCATCAGGGACGTCAGCAGAACCGAACAAAGCCTTCATCTCAGACCTTCTGCTGAAGGAGTTTGAAGATGCTGTTTTGGCTTTTTTTTAACACTTAAACCCAGCACTTGTACCCTTTTTCTGCTTTGTTTCTGTGTTGCTATACAAATATGTTTTCACAAGTAGCAACAGCCTCAAGCCATTCCCTCCAAACAACTAGGTACTCAGCCCCGAGTAAAGGATGCCTGTCCAGTGTAAAACACCAAGAGTCAGTCAATAGTTGAGATAAACCTCAACATAAATGGGTGTCAGGTTTCATCATCTCAGCATTTGGGAACGGCCACTCTACCAAACAACGTTGTAGCCATCAGAAAAAAAAGACCCAGAAACCCATTCTACCACAGAAAGCAAAACAATATTCCACAGAAGTATATTGCATCAGCCCACAGTCTTCACTTCACTAAATCTTAACTTGGCGGTGACCTCTTGGCTGTGTGTTACAAATAAACACCACCAGCCTCTCATCGGAAACAAACCCATAATTCCAAGACCAACCTCCTTTTCCTCTGGATTTGTTTGTGTGGGTTAATGATGTATCATGGCTGTGATATCCCCCCCTGTGGTTCACAGGGAAGGTAGTTGCGTTGCCTAAACCTAACCAGGTAGGGGCGACAGTGGCTCAGGAGGTAGAGTGGGTTGTCTGGCAACTGGAAGGTTGCTGGTTCAATCCCCGGCTCCTCCTAGCCAAGTGTTGAGGTGTCCCTGAGCAAGACACCTAACCCTAACTGCTCCCGACGCGCTGGCTGTTGCCTTGCATGTTTGACACCGCTGTCGGTGTATGAATGTGTGTATGAATCGGTGAATGTGGCCACTGGTTAGTGCTTGCAAGGAGACATTTGCATTTCACCACCAGGTATCTTTCAATTGGTCGAAAGTCTTACCTTGGATTGGTGGCACAATGTATTGGACCAATGGGGAGTGGTTTTATTTATTATTATTTATATTAATATTATTATTATTGGTGTTCTTTTGTGTTCCTAGGTAGATTATTCTGACAAACAAAAATTAATTACACAAATTATTTTATTATGAATAAAATACAGTAATATCAGAATCACCTTTATTTGCCAAGGTATATTACATGCACTAGGAACTTTACTTGGTGTTCTTCATGCAGCTCAGTACAGTACAATATCTAAGCACAATAAATACAATACAGTGGATACAAGACGTACAAAGTGGAGTGGTGGGTGATGGGGGGAGAGGGGCAGACAGCTGAGCATGCAGCGTCCTCCTCTTCAGACATCATATCTAGTGTTGCGGTCTTCCATATGGAAGCCTCTTCCTCCGTTTGAAGAACACTAGCGCTGGCCTTATGCAGCTGCAAAACAGGGAAAACTGAAATGACACCACTGAAAACATCAAATGGGGAAAAAGTCTAAGAACTACTGGGGAATTATTATGTTTTGACTCTTCTCTTCCTTTGCCTCATGTGAGCGGTGATCCTGCCCTCCTCTTTTCTAGATTATCTTCTTGGTTCATCCTGTAACTCTTTCAATAGTCTCATAATACGTCTTGCAGGATGCTGGAGAGAGAAAAAAAGCTTTGTTCATCACTAAATGCAGCCTATACAGTAGACAATATGACTGCGTTTGTTGTTTGATATAATCCAGAGTAGTCTGGGCAGTGAAAGCAATTTTTTGCAAAAAACGTCTTAAAAATACTACTTTTAAGATGCGTTTGACTGCAAAATACACCTGATATTATTAAAGTCTCGGTTTGCCGAACGTGCAAGAGCCAGAGTATTCACTCTTGTTCGTCTTGTCCTCCCCCTGTCAAAACAACTAGAATCTCAGCACCATCACTGAATAATTCTGCCCCACTTTAGCCGCACTAAGAAAAGCTCTCTGCCACCGCCACTGTACCTAAACCTAACCAAGTAGTTGTGTTGCCTAAATCTAACCAAACTGTGACTGAAAATAACGAACTGCGGTCTCCTGGGTGAAAGTCCTGTTTGACTCATTCATCCACGACGACTTCCTCCCTTACATACTTTCGCTCTTTCTACTACGTCACCTGACTTCCTAAAGACTTTCTGGCAGAAAGCCCTGAAGTGAACTTCTCCCACACAAAGCATATAAACAATACAAAATAAAGGAGAAAAAGTCATGCATTCCACTGTAAACAAAAATCTCTTTTTTTGGTTTAATTTGAAGTGGAGCGAGGGGGTTTTATAAAAATGAACTAAATAGAATTCGACTGTCACTTGCCAAGAAACGCGCGGATTGGAGTTTCTCCTCCATGCAGTTGATTATGTTATCTCTCGCTACACGGTACTTATATGATGGCTAATTGTTGAGCTGCCAGGAGTTTGTTGCGCGAGACTGAGCAAGACGGAGCGCGTCTGCGACTGTCAGTCAGTGGCGCTTAATGAATGAGCGAATAAAGATTGGTTTTACCTTAGCTACGGATGGCCATGCTCAGGCCCCATCGTGTCATCGGAGCATAAATATCCATATTTACCTCTTGCAGCCAATTTGTCTGTCAGCCTGCTCCAATTTTCTTTGTTTTTATTTGACTTAAATAATTGATGTTGTAGCTCTGAGAGAGGACTGGAAATGAGAAGTGACGGGTATGCATATCGCATTGAGAGGAAGGGTTGGGAAGAGGAAGGACTAAATAAACACCGGAGAAGTCATTATATGTTTGCTGATTGTATAGATCTTGTATGGCAACAATTAAATGTTTCAACTATCGTGGACAGTACTTTTTTACTTTAGCTTCATCAGATGTATACAGATCTGTATTTGTGTGTCTCCTGTATTTTTTGTGTGTTTAAGAAAGAATGACAATCAGAACAACACAAATGAGCATTATTATTTCAATCAACATTGAATGTTTAACCAGATCTGAACCAACATCTTCCTCATTCTCATCTATAACTTTTAAAACTAATGCATATTTAATCACTCATTTCATAAAATCATCAATAACTACATAATTAAATCAGGGGGCAGGATATAGTGGTTAGGGTGTTTGATTCCCAGCCAAAAGGTTCTGGGTTTGAGCCCCAATATCTGCCCCAATGTCTACCTGTAGGATGATGCATAGCCCCACCTGCTCATTAAAAAAACTATCACTGTCACTTTGAATAAAAGACCAAGTAGGAAATATGAAAAATATGAAGAATCATCCAATAATAAGATGATGTATAAGTAGAGGCCTACAGGCCCGTTCAATTATTAAAATACCAATATTGCTATTATCATTCTTATTATCATTTAACAACCTCTAAAAATAATTTGTTTAATACAAATGTCGACTGGGCATCAGATCTACTTATTTAGGTTAAAATGGTCTATGGGGGTGATTTATGGTTAGCACCGGGAGTTTGCACCCTGTAATCTGGTTGATTGGATGTTGTGCACTATCCTAACCGATCCTAACCCATACATCCATGGTCCTAAATTGTAACCAACCATAGACGCAATTGGATATCCACTATACACAGGAATAAATGTTTGTAACTTGTGACTATGCGAACAAAATATGACATGAACAGGATTAAAAAAATCATGATCATGAAACAGGTTGAAATATTGAGTCGGATGGACGGATCGACTGCGGGACACAACGGCACATACTGTCTTCTACGTTATTTAATTTGTTAATTTGTTACATGAAGCGCTTGAGTTAAATGACGACCCCACCGCTAAGTGTTTTTCATACAGGCTAATATGCTAATGATGATCAAAACGGCGTCGTTAATAAGCGAACGGAATACTGTGTATTTTCTTCACAAATGCAATTCTGGACTGCTGTCCTACCATTATAATATTACTATTATCCCTACTCATTGTGTCTTCAACGCTATTTCATCAATCAAAGCGACGGTAGGGAGCAATCAAAGTGACGGTAGAGAGAAAAACATATGCGAGACTAGTATGAGAATGTATAGTTAACATCTGTCACGTTGCCATGTTATGCTAACGAACTAAATAGGCGACAAATCAACTGCCTTGTTATGAGAGGAAGGCTAAATAGGCTAAATAGACGTGTTCACCCAACAGAAATGCAGTCTATTGATATGATGTCGGGCATAAAAGGTAGCCGGCCAGAGAGGAGCAAGTAGCCAGCGGCCGACACTTATGGAACACCCTGCATGTGTCTGGTGGTCATTTGAACCAGAGCCATTTGTGATGTCTCAACTCGGTGACACAAGTATATAACAGTCTTCAACCTAAACATCTGTATTAGTAGGGTCGTATGGAACATCCACATTTGAACCGGATCCATTTGTGATGTCACAGTGACACTGTAATGGAACACTCTTCAACCTAAATGTTCTATTAGCCCGCCCTCATGTGTAGGGGTCGCAATGGGGCATGTGATAAGGTTGCTTAGCGTAGCGGGTGGCTAGCAGACGATGCCCTTGAAGATGACCTGGGCTGCTAACAGCCAATCAGTGGCCGGTTTCTCATCAATATGAATAGAAGTCTCAGAAAGGGCCCATCTGTCTCTAGATGGAGGAGCGAGACCAGGAACATGAACTGTCCAATATATACTGAATACATTCATACACGCACGCACACACAGCTCTATCACTAGAGCCCTCGCAAGGTTTTTGCCAAAGCACTTTATTTTGTCGAGCTGAGAGGCATTTCATTCAGATGAAATCTCAATCTCAAAAGCCCCAATAATCTATTAGAATGTATATGCATACATATAGAGAGATGCATATAGAGCGATACATGGAGGGACAGATTCTCTAATGAGATATGATGAGCGAATAATCTATGAAACTATGTATATGATTAGTGGGGTGTATATGAATGGAACAATCACACTATTTCAACATTAAATAGGATTGCAATCCACAGACGGTTGCACCATCCTCAGCTGTCAAAAACACCCCACTTCAGCTAACTACACCAGACATGTGCTTTGATTTCAGGTCCACATGGGGTTACACTTACCTAAACCAAGTCTTATTTATTGACGTTATGTTATCAAGGAACGCCGGCATGTGCGAAGGCCCACCTGCGAGCCGGGGGCTAATTAAAACAGGACCAGCTGTTTGTCTCTTCGCTGTCTATAAAGCAGAATCCCTCCACATATGAATCCTACAGAGATAGCACAGACTGACACTTGTTATAAGGGGGGGTGACTACTTTGGTACATTTGTGTACATCGTTGACAAGTCGTAGCCGGCGGCAACATCCAGTTGTGCTATTTTGAGGGCGATGGAAACGGAAAATAAAAGGGTATGAAAACAAACGGCAAACAGTGCATTTTTTATTTAAATTTGATTTACCCGGGGTAGCTTCGGAGTGCGGCAAATGTTTTTCTACAGCAGAGCCTTGTTAAGAATACACACACATGCGGAGTTGGGCGGAAGCCAGAGGAAGCCAGAGGCCCCTATTTTCCCACCAGGTGTGACATCAATTAGTCATTATGAGCCATTTCTAAATCTATTGGTTTGTGATGTCACAAGCGGGACTGTCCACCCAGTCAGATCCAGATCCATCATACATGAAGAGAGATTTTGAAATAGCATGTAATGGCTAAAATTGGAGCCCTTTAAAGCCCTTTTTTCCATGAACTTAAGGCTGATAGATCAATTCATCTTCTGTCAATATAATGATGAATGTCAAATGTAAAGTGATGTGCAAGTGAATCTTCTTCAAAGCTAACACATACTATTGTACTGGTTGGTTTCAGTGGTAGAGGAAGTGTCTAACGTGTACCTAAAATGTCATTTTTAAACATTCTGTCAGGAGTAGTGAGTTCTGTTCAGTCCTCAGGCAGAATGTGCCTCACCTTTTCTCTCAACCTCTACAGGTACTAATGGCTAGAGATACCCAAGCAACGAGACACCATTTTAACAAATCATAACATAGTCTAGACTACATTTAAAATGACACTTGTTATGATTGCAAAATGAATCGACCACAGTTCATGTTGAATGGAGGCCAAAAAGGGGCGAGGATAGTCTAGTGGTTCGGGTGTTCCCAACCGAAGGTTACTGGGCTCTATCCCCATTGTTCACATCCTACCTGTAGGCAAGCCCTACCTGCTCATTAATGGAATTTACTGTATATCACTTTGGATAAAAGTAGAGCCTGACGGGAGATGAAGCTATATGACTATATTACTTTTATGCCACTGATAACGATAGCCCACAATTACCGATGTTTTGACTGATTTGAAAAACATATATTTTATTAAAGTTATAATATATAGCTATATTTCAGAACATTTAACTTATAAGCAAACAAATAATAAACACACAAATAACTTTTTAATAGATACTTTTTTTTAAGAGATGATTGAACATGATTAAACATTTAACTTTAATTATACTACGAACAAGCGAACAAGTAGGCCTAAATATAAATTACACACACAAACTGAACTTTTTAAAAAACTACTATTTTAGCAGTTTAAAGTAGACTAGGCCTCTGCATGCTCGATCGACAACAACGCGACAGCAACACAACATGGGCTCTGCAACATCAACGCAACATCTGTGACCTTTGCAGAGGGGGGGTTGCAGTGGATGCCGCCTACCGAGCACAAAAATCAAACTAGCAACTGCAACGCAACCGTCACGCGCAAACGTTGAACAAGTTGCTTAAGTTACGCAGAAGCATGCAGAGGCCTTAAGTAGTCAGACGGAAATGCGTTCTGTGCCTTTAAGAAAAGATGCGTCGGCTAGTTAAGAGTGGAGCCACATGGTTTTCTGAGCGTGTCAATACGTTTAGACGTAAAGGAAGACTGTAAAGGAACGTGGAATAAATAAAACATCACTTTAACAAAGGAGAAGGAATCGGTGGGATTACTGTTTATTGGAATGCGTCAGGCGAACACACTCTCACTCACGCACTAAGGAAAGGAGCTATAAAGGATAATACCATAGACTGTATGGATAATACACACCCAACTGACACTGATTTAATCCAACATATAATCAATTGTAATAGTTTGGCCTGTGATACGCTCTGCGCATATCCATATGGAGAAAGAAAAGGACAGCTATGCTGTTCTCGAGTCCTCTAGCGGGAAGCAGCACTGTGGTAACTAAGCTTTGGATAACAAATAATATGTTAGACAGTGGTCATTATTGTATTGTGTGTGTATATATAATAAATGGTTAAACTAATTTTACTTTGTGTGTCGGGATTGTTTATGAAAATGGTGAAATTGAAATGAAAATGATCGCCAACGTACGTTACACGGCTTATGACTGGTGAGAAATTAGATTATGTGTGTAATGTAGTGAACCACACATTCAAAAGTCAGTGTTGAGCATAGTTTGCAGTCTGCTATACTTTTTATACTTATTTAAAAATCGGGACACATCGGCTGCATAGCTGCTGATCCTGCTGTCAAAAAGTCAAATAATGACCGATATATTGGCCAAACCGATTTATCGGTCGGGCTCTAGATAAAAGTGTCACCTAAAAAACTGAGTGAATCGTATTTAAACTCAACTTGTAAACTCGTCAACATGTTTGAATTTTTAAAACTGTCACAGACTCTCTCCTTCCAATAAAAATGCATGATTTATTAGTTTGTTAGTCAAGTTATTAATATTTTCATCTATTATTTGAATGTCAGACTCTGCTATGACTAATCTAAGCTATAAAGAAGGACAAAGTCAACACGCATACATTGCATGGGTACTGCTGCCAGTATCAAATATAGTTTTCTGATACGATAACCTCGATGATGATAATAATAAAATATGCATGCCCAGTACTCGGGTAACATAAGGACGAAAAGACAGGATATGTGATCCTTTAAAATCTTCACTTGTTGGAAGCAAAGCCCCGCTAACTCTTCTATATTTTAGATGAATTCTGGTCTCTAATCAGACCTAATGATTCTGTTTTTAATGAACCCTCCAGGCTATAGTTTTGTGTCACATTTGATCTGCTCCGACAGACAAATCTTCTGGCCGCATTTAACCACCTGGATGCAAGCAGAAACCTACCTAACTTTAACTAAACATAAGTAACCCTAAGTAACCTGAGCTACAGTAGTACACATGCAGGCTACTCCCCTTCCACATTACACTTCCCCCCTTAGCCCAACTAACCCCAGCTAACCCTAACTACCCCTCATCTCTCCACTAATTTATCAAACAAGAAAGTGGGATGGAACATTTGTATTATAAGATATGTTGAAATTACTATCACTGGGCAGATTTGAGATTGAAGTTACATGTGCAATACCACAACCAAACCAACCACCACACAGTCATCACAATCAGAACAATCACCATAATATAATTTTCATACCTAAAATTAAAACATTTGTTTTAATGTGTATTTCATACCATATGCAATGTTTTATTATTATAATTCAATTTGTATTTATTACAGTCTGTTATATTCTGATGTACAATTAAATAATTGAGATCCATATGGTTTTAATGTCGTTTTAGTTATCTGTGCCATTCGTTCTGACAACGCACACACACGTAAAGCAAGCGGTACACACACATGTAAGGCAAGACATCAGAATGTGACGTCATAAACACAAAACACAGTATTACCCCGTAGGCTACTGTTGTACATAAACAATTCCCCCGGCTTTCAAAGAACCCCCCCAAGCAACTGAGCACCATTAGAACAGCCTCTCTAAGAACAGGAGAAGGCCCTGAGAGTTTATGTGTGAAACATAGTAACATAGTCCTGGAGGTGTGATGGGTGAGCCCGCTCCGGCTGTGGCCTGACATCCACCACCATGGGCTGTGGCCCTGCGAGGGAGCCAGGGTGAGGCGGAGGAGGATGAAGGCCAGGAGGAGGCTGAGAAAGTGGACCGGCAGATAGAGGCTGAGTGGGTGGGGGACACATAGGCAGTGGCCGTGGCGGAAGCTGGGGCGGCCTAGCTGGCCTCAGCAGGACAGGTCTCGGAACTCTTGAGACAGTTCCATTCATCTCCGCCACACCAGCTGCTGGTAGCAGTGTGGGCAAGGCTGGCCCAGGAGGAGCAGGCACCCTCCGCAGTCAGCTGGCGTGCCAGCGGGATCTGTTGCTCAGCATGAACGTGACTGGCCCCAGCTGACGTGTCACCTAAAGGTGCTGAGACCAGAAAGATGCCATCTTGTTGTATCACTGGGGCCTACGGGCCCGAACCCAGTCAGACACCTGGATGGTGGTATCTTGACCCTGTGTTTCTTGTCGAAGCGTCGCTTCATCTCCCCCTGATGTTTGGCCACTGCTGCTTGAGCGGCCTCCTGGGCGGTGCCACTGCATCCCGGGGCCTGAGTTTGTCCAGTGGCAGGTCCATCTCACGGCCCAGCATGAGGGATGCCGGAGAGGCCTGCATTGTTGCGTGCTGACTAGCTCTGTAGTGCAACAGTGTTTGAATGAGCACACCCTGGAATGTGCACTCCTGGAACAAATGTGCTCAGATTCCATTTTTCAGGCTTTGGTTGAATCGCTCCACTCCCCCGTTGGCCTGGGGGTTAAAGTATGATGCGCGGATGTGTTTAATCCCCTTGGTGCTGAGGATGTCAGAGAATTCTGCTGATATGAACTGGGGCCCATTATCTGTGGTAATGGTGAGTGGCAAACCCCACCGTGCAAACAGGCCATGCAGGATCTCGATGATGACTCATGTTGTGACCATTCCTGCTGGCACAACTTCTGGCCATTTTGAATGGAGGTCGTATACCACCACCAGGAAGCGTTGGTGGTGCAGGACCCCTCAGCCGTGGATCTCTCCACAGATATCCAGCTGGGGGTGCTCCCACAGGCGGGGTGGCCACGGGGCAGGCTGCAGGGGTGTTGAGGGTGGCAATCCACTTTTCTCACTGAGCAGACACGGCGCAGAGTCCTTGACCATGGTTTCAATGTTGCGATGCCTGGCCACCACACCAGGTCACGGCATCGTTGCTAGACTTTGACGATGCACAAATTACCCTTGTGTGCTATTGACATGACACGCACACGCAGGCCACTTGGGACCACAGTGCAGAGGCCCCTGGAGACACAGACGTCCCCCCAGCATGAGAGTTTGTGTAGCACCCTAGCGAACGGGGCCAGATCCTCCGGCACCCATGATGGCCATCCAGTGCTTATGTAGGTGCGCACAGTGGACAGCATGGGGTCCTGTTCTGATTCCTGCTGTAGCTCCTCCAGTGACACTGCTGTTTGCAGGGGCCCATGCAGCATCTGGATGAGCGCTGGCTCTGTGTCATCGTCAGGGGAGACAGTTGGGGTTGGAGCATCGATCGACCAAGAGAGGAGGTCAGCAACTACATTGTCCCTCCCTGGGGTGAACCTGAGCTGGTAGTCGTACTGCCAGAGGCAGTTCGACTACCAGCTCCCCTTCGCCAACTGTGAGGAGTTGGCGAAGGGGAGCTGTGGTCTGAGAGTACACAGCCAGGAACCGGAGATAGTATGCCGTCATGCCCAGGAACGAGTCTACCAGGGAGGCTGTGGTGGGCTCCAGGATCCGGTGTATGGCATCGACATTGGACTGGAGAGGTGCGATGCCCCTGGCTGTCAGGCGAAACCCCATGAAGTCGATGGTGACAGTGGCAAAGGAGCATTTCTCTCTGTTCAGGGTCAGATTATTTTCCAGGAGGGCCGCAAATACTCTGTTGAGCCGCTCGTCGTGGTTTGGCACATCCGGGCATGGACCACGATGTCATCCAAGAACACGGCGACCTCAGATACCAGCAGAATCAGAATCAGAAATACTTTATTAATCCCCACGGGGAAATTGGGAAACGATGGTGGTCATGACCTTCTGGAAGCAGCCGGGGGCGGAGCTAAGCCCGGATGGCATTCGCGTGTACCGGAAAACCCCAGCATGTGAGACAAAGGCTGTCAGGTCCCTTCTGGCTGGGTGGAGGGGTATCTGGAGATAGCCCAGATGCAGGTCAAGCTTCATGAAACCATGGAGCCATAGAAGTGAGTGGTCAGCTCCTCTAAGGTAGACAAGGGGTACTTATCTGAAATAACCACCTTGTTGATGGACTGTAGGTCCACACAGACCCTGATTTTTATTTGTGATTTCCAGGTTCGAAATTCAGGGGGCGGTGTTGACCAGCTCGACGATGCCTGTCTCCAGCAGCATGTCCAGTTCCTTTGTAACATCATTCCTCAGAACAAGAGGGATTCAGCGCAGTGGCTACATGCCTGGTGACACCTCCGTGTTCACCAGGGGTCTGTGTGTGAGACATCCCAGCCCATCACAGTGCTGGCCATTTCTGCTCCCAGGTGGAGGTGACGTGTTAAATGGCTGACCCGCCGTTGTTATGCAGTGTGAATCCTAAGCCCATGAACAGGTTGAGGCCCAGCAGGTTGGCACCCTGCTTAGTGATGTGGAATGGAAAAGCGGGCATGTGCTTAGGTCCATAGTGCACTGGTACCTGAAGGATGCCCACAATCTCTATCTTAGAGCTGTCGTATCCACACAGAGCAGTCGAGGGCTGCTGCAATGGCAGGTGAGCAAAAAACGTTGTAGGTGCTGAGGTTGAGAAGAGACGCAGCCACGCCTGTGTCCAACAACAAGGGAAGGCTCACATCTCCTAGCTGCACTGTGCATGTCTTAAAGTTCACGTGGTTAATAGACACAGTTCTGATCTTGGTACAGTTGCTGCGGGATGACGAGGGTCTGGACGGTGGGGGGTGAGCAGCAGGTGTAGACCTGCACACTTTAGCGAAGTGATTGGGCTTCAAACAGTTCCTGCATGTCTGCCCACAGGCTGGGCAGTTTGGAGCCCATGCATTATGTGAGCTAGCCCCACAGTTACTACATCTGTCAGAGCTACGTTTGTTCCCCTGTCTGCGAGCTTGCTGCACTGGGAACCACACATCTGTGTCCTGGGACTCCTGGCTATCCTGAT
>OMKN01010480.1:441-12197 GCA_900302345.1 Melanonus zugmayeri | reverse complement strand
TCCAGACAAGGTTGGTTCACCCTTATCTTAACTAACACTTTACTAACCATGAACTAACCCTTAATTAACCCTGCCTTCTCTTTACTAGCCCTTAATTAACCCTGCCTTCTCTTCACTAACCCCTAACTAACCCTACCTTCCCTTAACTAACCCCTAACGAACCCTACCTTCCCTAACTAACCCCTAACTAACCCCTAAATAACCCTACCTTCCCTTAACTAACCCCTAACTAACCCTGCCTTCTGTTAACTAACCCTTAACGAATCCCTAACTAACCATACCTTCCCTTAACTAACCCCTAACTAACCCTGCCTTCTGTTAACTAACCCTTAACTAATCCCTAACTAACCCTTAACTAATCCTTTGATATATTTATGATGTGTATATTTATGTATATGTGTTGTCTCCAGGTAGCGGATGCGATCGCTTCATTCATGGTCCGGCACAAATTTACTGAGTTTAAAGAAGGATTCCTATGGTAAGAAACTGAACTGAGCTGTGATTTTTGTCTATTCATAGAATATGATGTTAAAATCTTTTATTTAAACGTTTATTTATTTTTGTATTACTTACAACCAAAATATCCTTTAATTTACAAAATGAGAATATATTTCAATATTACCAGTTTACCCATCAGTGTGAATTTATTTTTGCAACTATCAATGTACCAATTTGTCAAGATAACCATGTCTTATATGAAATAATATTCAGATTGACTTATTGGCTAAACAAATGGTTAGGACACCAGAGAGTGAGGGGCTCATGGGAAACGTAGTGTTTATTTATTCAGAAGATCTGGGACCGGACGGTAATGAGTGATGAGGTTACATCAGACTCAACCAAACACAGGAGTCTGGAAAGTTTCAACCAGTTTCTTTACTTTGGTCCCAGTCAGCTATTCATCTGTTACCATCTGCTCCTTCGTTCAGTTTATTTTCACACAGCAATATATAAGAGCAGCATGTATAAAATCTATATTTATAAACTACCATATATATATATGATAGTTTATATACAACAACCAGGATGTTGTTTAACTCCATAACCAGGGAACCATGTTCCTTTCCTCACCTCAAGGTCCACTTCTGCCAAGAGCGTGTCACACTTTCACATGTTGTTGTTGTTTTACTGCTTTACTGTTACATTCAAACAGATTCAAACAGTAATACTTAATATGTAACTAAAAGGTATTTAGTCCAATATCATTGAAACTTGTCAATCATTTTCTTGCAGCTAATTCCTAATGGCACGAGCTGGGACGTCCTGTGTGAAGAGTCCTCATTTCAGCGTTTGATACGATATGAGGAAGACATGAGCTGTAATATAACTTATGTCATCATCATCTAGACTAGCCGTTTATTTCTTTATGAGCACTGAGGTCGGGGTTTTCCACGTGTCCTTTTTAAAATGTCTTTTTGTTTGTTTTTATTTCATGTCTTATTCTGGGTTGATTGTCTTATGTTTTCGTATTTATGATTTGACGAGTGAGAATAAATGAAAGAAAATAGAAAATTGCCATCAAGTGTTGATGTGTTTTAAAGTGTCCTAATAATAATATAGTGGCAACCTTTTACACTATATAGGATGTATTCAACTCATTTGTAATAATTGTTTTATTGTGAAGCACTTTGTTACCTGAGGTGCTCATGTAATAAAGGTACATTGTCTAGTGCTTCACAATAAAAGTTGGGTAGCATAAAATAATCCTGAATGACCCGTCTCTGTATTCACCGACAGTCTCGTTGCATATAAGCGTCTAGATGACGATAGAGAACCAGGCAGACGTCTCCTCGTCCCGGAGACGGCGAGGAGAGGTTAAAGGTCAACACGGCTGCTGCAAGTTTACGGCTGCAGCTGTCACAACTTCTCAAAAGCTGTTGTTGTGAGCGTGGATCTCTCTGGGGAAGAGGAAGGTGGTGGCGTGGGGCTCTCTGGGGAAGAGGAAGGTGGTGGCGTGGGGCTCTCTGGGGAAGAGGAAGGCGGTGGCGGTCCTGTAGGACTGACGCATCCAACACAAACACCTGAATTATTGATGGAGTCGCGGCCCTCACGGCGGATGTTTACGTGGAGAACACACGCAGGAGGTGATGATGACACGTTCATTACAGATCATTACACAACCTTCATGTTCATCAAAACACGTAGGGGTGTGTGTGTGTGTGTGTATCAGGAGTCGTGTTAGGCCGGTAATTGCCGGTTTTGGCAGTTTTTTTTATGGCAAAGGCCGGAAAATGTAATTCCTTCCGGACATTCAGGCCGGTAAAAAAAAATAAAAATAACGTTGCAATATAGGCCTAGTAATTTAACGTATTTATTTTCAAAATCACAGCAATTTATATTATCAGCACAAATAACACAAACGCAAAACGCGACGCTATTCCAATGATGACAGCTCTCCGGGGCTACGGAGTCCAAAGCTGTCCTGTGTCATTCCCGTGTCCAGTGTGCAGCAGAGCGGTGATTCTGCTCCAAAACCGGGTCCAACCCGCACTCAGAAGCCGCCTGCAGGAGGAGGCGGTGACGCGACTCATGCGCATCTCAAGCTGCGCTGAAACTTAGGAGATGTTCGATTTCAAATCAGCAGCTGCTCACTTCATGAAATGAACCCTAACCCCTAACCCTAACCTAACCCAGCTGCTCACTTCCATGAAATGAAGTGTCATTCCAAATGAAAGGAGCCTATGGATTGCTTGGTTTTTTTGCCAGTTATAAAAAGGCAGTTTTTAACTCAGTAGACCTATAGGCTACTTGGACTTAATAGGCTATAAGCTTGATATAATCAGCATTTTTTTCTCTTGTTAAATCAATCCTACATAGCCTACACTGTTCTGCATGGTCTGACTTTCCCGAAAGTGTTGTGTGTATTGAGTTGTGTGTAGTGAGTATTATTTTGTTGATTGGGGGGGGTTCATATATATGCCTATACAGTTTGGCCTTAGTTCCTTGGATGGTTCGATCTCTTGGCTCTGATGTTGAAAGGAAACGTAAATCAATGCTGAGATGGCTTCAAATTCACCAAATGTTATTGACCTGGTTGACCTCAGATGACCTGTGCGGGTGCAGAGCTGATGTGGGTGTGTGTTACAGATTCATCCATGATATGGATATCCTTAGAGAAATCCATGAAGCGTATCTATGTCAGAATGCATTTAGTTTCCATACTGGTTCCTATTCCCTGGTCACGACCCGGCCAGGAACCAGAGGTTAGACAACATGGGGGGAGGGGTTAGGGTTATAAGGTCAGAGGTCAGAGTTGTTCCCAGTAGTCATTAAGACATCTTAAGTCTCAATGCAGTGATTTAGGAGAAACCATTTCAAGTTATTAGTCATATGTTTTATGTTAGTAATATGTATTCTGGTCACATGGACACTTTGTTCTGAGAGTACATTAATACAGTGGCCCTGAGGGTCAAAACACTACAGCATTTCACAAAACAGAAATTCACATTTCAGAAAGGTTTTGTGAAATGTCAGTGTTTTGTGAAATGCTGTAGTGTTTCGACCCTCAGGGCCACCGTACATTTAACATGATGATGCTGATCTACATTCCTAAGTACATCCAACTGTTAAAAGGTCATTCTAACTAATATGAGACAAAATAATCCCTTTGTTTAATATGATATATGGTATTTAGGCCGTTTTAAGTATAGCCCTACCTTTTAATGTTTTCTTAAATGTTAAGAGATTAATGTTTCTTTAGTGTGATACAATTATGATTTACCTCCATTTCATTTTACATACATAACTAAATCCCTTAGGAAATAGAGAAACCTTCAGGAAACATGAAGTTGTATGAAAGTGAATCGGGTCGCAGGTATGAAATGATCAAATGAGAGACGGGGAGAAATGTTCAGATGTTTGACTGATTAAACTTTGTGGAGTCAAAACTTTACAAACAAAACATCGACTCTTCCTCCGACGCCACCAGCCCTTCGAGGTGGACCCCTCCTCTATCCTGATTGGTGGACGGACATGCATGGCCTCTGATGTCATCAACATGCAGATATGTTGTATGAAGAGACGAGATATTTCCACCCCCAGAAGCTCGTCTTCAAGGTGAGTATTCATCAGGTCTGCAAACGCTCTGATTATCACAGATATAATCAGCGACTCTATGGGGTTGCTTAGCTCTTGAGATGTGTTTAGTGTTTTAATATTCAGACCCTTTTATCCAGAGCAGGTAGGGGTTAGGGCATCTTGCATCCCTCAAGGATAATAAAATAATAATAATTCATTGCATTTATATAGCGCTTTTCAGTGACCCAAAGCGCTGTTACAGAGTGTGTGTGGGGGGGCGTGTCACACCTCATCCACTACCAGTGTGTGGCACCCACTTGGGTGATGCACGGCAGCCAGTATGCGCCAGAACGCTCACCACACACTGGCTCTCACAGTGGAGAGGAGAGGAGTGATGAAACTACCAATTAGAGACCGGGGGATGATTAGGGGGCCGTGTTGATACAAGCCAGGTTGGGAATTTGGCCAGGACACCGGGGATGCCTACTGGACATTGGGGTTCGAACCCAGAACCTTTCGACTGGATATCGAACACCCTGACCATTACTAGACTATACTCCTGAATCCTAAAGTAATGCTTACTTTAACAACCACAACCAGCACAAAAGAACAGTTTGAGTGTTTCTACGTACTTAGTACAGCACTAAAAACACTCAAATGGGCTTTTTGTTGTTGTTGTGGTTGTTCTTTATTGTACTTTGTTGTACTGTGGTGTGTGTGTGTGTGTGTGTGTGTTTTGGACAGATCCTTTGCCGATGGACCTGAACAGCTCGACGCCGCAGAGATCGGGCGTGCCGGTGAAGGCGGTGCTCTCGATGACGCCCTGCCTCGCCTGCCTCTACGTCAACGGCGTCATGCTGTTCTCCCTCCGCCGCAAGGCCGTGTTCCTGGAGGAGTCGCGCTACCTCCTCTTCGGCCACCTGCTCCTCACAGACTCCTGCCACCTGCTGATCTGCATGCTGCTCTACCTGTTTGCCGTGGCGCAGGTTCGGCTCACCAGCGGCGTGTGCCTTTTCCTGCTGATGCTGGGAGACGCCATCGCCATCGCCTCGCCCCTCACCCTCGCCGCGATGTCACTGGAGCGCTACGTGGCGGTCTGCCTCCCGCTGAGACATGCCCAGATCTCCACGCGGCGCCGCACCAGCGCCGCCATCGCGGCCTTGTGGTGCGTGGCCGCGGTGGACCCCCTCGTCGAGGGGTTGACCTACGTGGCGCTGGAGAACAGGATGTTCACCCTGCAGAGGTTCTGCATCCGTGACGCGCTGCTGGGCTTGCGCGTCTTCAGCGACCTCATCGCGGCGTTCACCGGGCTCTACTTCGCGCTGGTGGGCAGCATCATCGCCTACACGTACATCTTCATCCTGTTGGCGGCGAGGTCGGCCGCGGCGACGTCGCGGGCGAGCAAGGCTCGCAGGACGGTGCTGCTGCACATGTTCCAGCTGTGCTTGTGTCTCACGGCCACCGTGTTCAACATCATGAACTCCACGCTGACGCTGAACGTCAGCTACGTGACGGGGAACCACATCCGGTACGCTCTCTTCCTCTGTCTGGTCATCTTGCCCCGGTTCCTCAACCCGCTCATCTACGGCCTGCGAGACGACATGTTCAGACGCGTCTTCAAACACTACTTCCTGTTGGGGCTCCGGACGCGCGGGAAACCCCTGGCGTAGCATCGGGTTAGGGTTGGGTTAGTTATCCGTAGGTGGGTTGGGCATATTTGAATAATGACGTCATTCAGTTCACGTTTATTTATACGTTTGTAATATACTTATTATAGGATTACTTACTTGATTAAATATGTATTCTGTCTTTTTGTTAATCTTTTTTTCAGATATTACAGAAGATAACCTGATCCATGGTCTTCTTTCAGCACCTTTGGTAAATAGAAAGTGAAAGTTTATATTTGTATTTATTCTGTAGTAGTTTACCCTGATTTTTCATTTTTCATTTTACCAAAAAGCCCAACCCAAGTAGGTTAAAATAATAAATAAAGAATATGAATTTACAGGAGATTAAATGTTTCAGACTAAATCATTTCCATCATATAATCTGTTTTTAATACATAGTAGGATATTAAGCCTTTTAGCTAAAATAATTTGAGTTTTAAAAACGTTATTGGATGAGTAATCCACGTGTACAGAAGGCCTACATTCATTTATGTGGAAAACAGAATTAGATAATCTCTGTTATCTTAAAATGTCCCTTCTGTCTGTTTTATTTAGATTGTAAAATACAAAGCTTTATACTTATAGTCTTATTGTCAGTCAAATTAAAAAGAATATTTGTATTTTTGTTATTACATTTTTTTTCAGTAAATCAAAATGCAGGCTTAAAAAAGACTAATAAAACACAAACTATCAGTTTGTACATGTATCGAAAATACATGTACAATGCTGTCACCAATATAATGATGTATATGAATATGATATTTTGTATAATATAATAATGTATAATATAATATGAAAGTAGTAGGTCTAAGCCTATATAGATGTGATTGTAGAAATCAAATTGTCTGTTCCCTTTTTACATACACAATTATTGTATTACACTTATTCTATTATGTATGTATATCTAATCTTTTATGTATTGTTGTTTTAACACAGTCCTTAAATAAGAGCTAAACGAATATTGATCACAAGATTATTTGTGAATTAAAGAATGATCTTAACTTCTTAACTTCAATTACAGAAGAGTATCATCCAAAATGATTTACTGAAAGGTATTCGTTATTTCGATTAGACCTACGGTGTTGAGTTATATATCTATATCTATAGATATATCTATATCTATATATCTATATATCATCACCTTCTTAAAATAATGGCCTATGTCACTTTTTGAGGAAAATCATACCTGGTAATGCAATGGCCTATGTCAAGTGTGTGACTTAGGCCAAAGTCTCTGAAGTCTCTTTTCTGAAAAACTTGAAAAAGTCACTTAGGCGATTATTTTAAGAGGATTACGATATATATCTCAAGTCAAAATGCATTTACAGTAACAGACTACCGCACCTCAAATTCATTTAGTAGTCATTTGCATTTCGACCACCAGATGTCAGTATAGGTTCAGAAGTACGTTTTTTTTGCAGGTATTCTCGCCCTCACTAAAACACACACACACATCTTCAAATGTGTCACAAATCCACATTTGAAGATGTTCTTACTAGACTAAAATGAAAATGGCACCATGGGGGGGGAAAATACATTGGTAACAAAAATGTTGAAACTAAAGAGAACAATAATTTCTATCTAATCCATTTTAAACTGAGCAGCCTACTTCATTCTTTAAAAGGAGTTCGTGGAGTTCGTTTTATTGTGTACAGAATTACGTGAAGGTTATTCTGAACAACAAACATGAGGCCTGCTTGTGTTCAGGCTCTCTGGGGGTCCCCGGTGTCGCGTCCCTGTGGAATGCTTCTCAATGCACTTTAAGTGCTCTTAGAGATGGAGAGAGAGCTAGACAACATAACCCAACACGACACAACAGCCAAATACCTCCCCCAAAAACACTCCTCTCCTCTCTAAACCTCCCACCTGCTGGCGCTTAGTCCCTTGTCGTCTGAATTCTTGTGGAGTTTGTCTGTGTGTTTACCTTCCAATCCCACCAGTGAAGTCTATAAATATCTCACATAAACTTATATAATACACAATCAGATGGACAGGTAAACTATCTGATGGTAGGCCAATTCCCAGTTTATCCACACACACACACACACACTAGGCTGTAGACCTACTCAATATCTCAGCGTTGGTTTCTAAAGCAGGGCGCTCATTTAGAAACATTAAACACAGACATGTCGTTTAGAGACACAGGGACCGAGATATGTGTTACGGTGGAGTTTAAGTGAAACATACAAATGTTCTTACAGTATCCTAGGTTACAGTCTGCTACCATAGAAGACTGTGGAAGGTGGGGAGGAGAAAAGGGCTTTTAATTTTTAACAGAGGCTTCATTAAAAATGCTTTGTTGGCATGTCTCTCTCTCTCTCCCTCTCTCTCTCTCTCTCTCCTGTCTCTCTTCTGTCTCTTTCTCCTGTCTCTCCTGTCTCTCTGTCTCTCGCTCTCTTTTCTCTCTCTCCTCCCTCTCTCTCTTTTCTGATTCTCTCTCTCTTTGTCTTTTCTGTCTCTCTATCTCTCTCTCTCTCCCTCTCCTGTGTGAACATAAGATTTACCCATCACCACTCCTTCCTAACCTTTCAGTCAGATTAAACTTTAGCAGATCATTCTTCTGGAGGTAAACGGGATGCCAGGCGGAGATGAACTGCATGTCTTGTGGTTTAATCCGGTGTTCTGGTTACCTGGGTTACCTGAGGGGGACCCCTACATTTAAGAGACCCCCAGATCTAGTGACAAGAGGCCGTTAAGCAAGCACATGTATCATACACATAGCCATACTGACTATCTAACCTAATCACTGTTTCACATTTATAATAATAATAATAAGAAGAAGAAATATGTGAACTTATCTTATAATGTAATTTTTTTTTTAATTGTGTAATTTGTCTTATATTGTAATATTTTCCATAAAGACGTCGTGTATAAATAAAGGCATGCAGGCCTATTGGTATTTGGTTAATCCATGTTTACAGGCCACACTGCCGACGTCTTTATGTCTACAAACCTAACAGACACACAGAGGATGAAAACACACGCACGCAACCACACACCGATCACAATCAATGCTCTTCAATAAGGATGACGTAATGTGTACAGGACCGTACCACTCCGGGAGGCAGCGGGAGGGGTGTGTTCGTCGACACCGCTCGTGTCCCCGCGGCAGGTGAGCGGCCGGGCCCCCCCCCCGCGGTCCCGGGCGGAGTGGTACGGTCCGGACTCCGAGTCGCTGTGGTCGCCGAGGCTCCCCAGTCGAGAGGAGACCGTCCAGGAGACAACATGTTCCTCTTCTCCCGTCGCCTCTGGAGTAACAACCCTCAGCCTCTCCTCCTCCTCCTGCTCTGCTGTATCTCGGGTATGTCGTCGGTTTTTTTAGATCATTTAATGATGATGAATGATCATTTTACACAGAGAAGTTTCGCGCAACAGCCATGCGTGTGTCTCTCTGGTTTGGTTAAATGTTGTAGTCCCGAATGCAAGTTTAAATGCATGCGTCTGAGGTAAACCATGCGTCGGTTTGAGTGTTAGCCTAAGTTTTGGTTCACGATTTAGTGAATCGTATTTTAGGGCTTTGGGGGGGAACTTGGTGGAAAGTTGACTTCGGTTGCAGTGGAATGGATGCTGACCGCGCTGGCTGCCATAGAAACGCTCCGTGGAAACAAACGGAGGTCCGACGGTCCAGACGCCGATGAGACACCATGGAGACACTCACCATGGAGACGCTGATGGACAGATTGGAGATTTAAGTAGCAGCCATATTGGCGCCGGAGTAATGTTCACCGAGGGTTCGCTAAGTATCTCGATGGGATGCCAGCTGGCCATCTTTAATGAGTCACTTAATGCCCTGACCGATGGGCAGTGTGTGTAGTGGGATCCAGTCCATTAGCAGACCAACACACTGGATGATTGACGGTGTTTCTGAATGGTTCACTTCATAACTCCGCCCACAATCACAAAACCTGATGCACCTTTAACAGGTGTAATGATGACCACTACAATCTACTACAAACTCTACTTTAAGCAAACTCTACTCCTACTTCTGTCTTTAATTCACATAAAACAACTTTAAATATGTAATACAATGTTGGACATGGCAATAGTCATGATAGATTTTAATGCACGTTGATGAAGGTGTGTGTGTAAAGTAGGCCTGTGTTTTTAATAGTGTGTTATCTCTCATGTGCCGCCACATAATAAAGCCGTTTCTTTGCTTCAAATTTGGATCAACATTAGCTGAAGATTTACAGGCTTTTGGGTGCTCCTGCCAAGTATCTACTGTTTACTTTCTTTTTCTCAGGGAAAACACGGTTGTAAAGCAAACTGTCGATCCCTAACTATCAGCAAGTTGCTGATGGTAGGTGAAGCAGCACCTGCCCCCAGAAGCCGCTCTAAAGCCCTTAGCTTGGGCCCCTAGTTATGTGAAGCCTCTTGTGGAGCAGTGATCCTGTGTTGTGATGCACTGGGAGCCGCTCTGTGGAAACTAATTGCATACCGATGTAAACAATGGATGAAAGAAAACGAAAAGAAGGCCGAAAGCCTATTTTCACCCAAGTACACTTCTAAAACGCAATTCCCTTTCCCATTTTTCCTACTAGAACCAACATTAAACTGGGCCACGGCACTGGAAGTGAATGGTTCCACCTCTCTGTTATAATCGTGTAGTTCTGTGAAAGAGACGAGGCGGTAGAGGCAGTGTGCCCTTCATAAAGTACTGTATTGTTTTCACTGTTCTGCTATTTTCCAATTATTCAGCCTTTCTCTTCATCCAGTCCTGACTAACAACCTTCAGGAAATTAGGCCAGTGGAGCAGATTTCCCGTGCTGGCTTTGGTTTAAATAGTTAAGCCCGTTTATGCTGCTGTACATTCCATACAGGGCTCTGACCTTGTGTTTTACTGAATGGACCAACAGGCTTCATTCAGGACACTGGGTTTAGACCAGACCGAACGATTAACATGTGGCGCTCCCTGGACTGTGGGAGACCAGAGAAGGAGCGCTGTAGCAACATCTCTCAGAGGACACTCTCCAAAGACCACAGAGTCTTCTGAAACTAGGCTACGTCGCGTACCCCTCGAGTATTCCCCGTCTTGTTGTGTAGAAGCCTTCCCTCCAGATGGATTGCAATGCAGTTTACGTTCACAGAGATATCTTTTTCCAAGTTGAGATTTTGTTCTATGTTTAGGTTTCATCCATTGTTTCATATAAACAGCAAACCACCAAACAAACGAAATGACCTGTTAGATGGCATCCCATTTCTTGCTGTGGGCAGCCAATGGGAGGGAAACTGGTATTTTTAGACCAATGAGGTGTCAATAGTTCAGACGGCTTGTTCTCTCCAGATACGCAACCTTTGTCAGACTGTTGGTGTCTGTTAGGACTACGTTGTTGTCGCCATAGTATTCTCCGGTTCCTGAAGTTCCTGAAACATGTTGGCCTCTAACTTTCTAGTTGCTGACGTTTTTTAGACCCACTCAGGCTGTGATTGGTTAATTGGCGGTAAAACACCAACCTGGACAGACCTAGAAAGAAAGAAAGAGAAAGAAAGAACAAAGAAGAGAACACCAGGGGCAGTGCATAACCTGCCATTAAGGTATAGTAGAATATCATGAAGGTATAGTAGGATGTCATTAAGGTATAGTAGGATGTCAATAGCAGAATATCATTAAGGTATAGTAGGCTGTCATTAAGGTATAGTAGAATATCATTAAGGTATAGTAAGCTATAGTAGGATGTCATTAAGGTATAGTAGAATATCATTAAGGTATAGTAGGATGTCATTAAGGTATAGTAGAATATCATGAAGGTATAGTAGGATGTCATTAAGGTATAGTAGAATATCATTAAGGTATAGTAGAATATCATTAAATATCATTAAGGTATAGTAGAATATCATTACATATCATTAAGGTATAGTAAGCTGTAGTAGGATGTCATTAAGGTATAGTAGAATATCATTAAGGTATAGTAGGATGTCATTAAGGTATAGTAGAATATCATTAAGGTATATTAGGATGTCATTAAGGTATAGTAAGCTATAGTAGGATGTCATTAAGGTATAGTAGAATATCATTAAGGTGTAGTAGGATGTCATTAAGGTGTAGTAGGCTGTCATGAACGTAGAGTAGTC
>OMKN01010468.1:8770-25909 GCA_900302345.1 Melanonus zugmayeri | reverse complement strand
CCTCGGACAGGGGTCTGCTCTCCACCCCCCACACCAGCCTGCGTACTTTTGGGGATCGAGCTTTCAGTGTGGCAGCCCCCACCCTCTGGAACTCTCTCCCCTCAAGAGATTCACAACGCCCCCACCTTGGTCACCTTTAAATCAGCCCTCAAAACACACCTGTTCACCAAGGCTTTTGACCTTAGTTAGTTAGTCAGTTAGTCTGTTTGGTTAGTTGTCCGTTGTTTGGTTAGTTGTCAGGGTTTTAGTTTAGTTCTGTCTTCTTTGTTTGTCTGTCTTTGTCTGTCCCATGTAAAGCGACCCTTGAAAGGCGCTATATAAATCCCAGCTATTATTATTATTACATTGCTATAAAATGTCTGACGTTGATGCACTTTATGCAATTAATTCCAGGGTTTATTTTCTGATATGAGTGATACTCATACCATATTAGTGTACTATAATTTAACGTTGACACAAAAACTATTATGATATGATTTGTAGTACTGCACATTTGGCCCATTAGAGATTGAACCAACTACTAAAAGCACTTTTAATACATAAAAATGAATGTTATTTTCCATTCAGATTAAACAATAAAGACTAAATCCAGACTTTTAGTTTTTTTGGTTAATCTCCACTCCCTCCCACCAACAACACCACAGGATCCACATTTGGCTTGGCAGCAGAAGTGAGGAGATGAGACCAGGAGAACAGCTCTGGGAGGATGAACACTACAGGATGTGTGCCAACCTCTAGGGCTGGCACTGTTAAAAAGTTACTACTTAACTGACAAAAAAAGCCATTACAGTGACATTCAGGGGGGGTCTGAGACTGTCTCCTGCGGGATTTAATGAAAAACCTTAATAATCATGAGGGAAAGCAGGAAGGGTAGGGTAGTGCCTCGTTGGTGTTGCGCGTAACGAGTGTGGAAGAGGCTAACCGCTAGTGTCGTACTAACAGCAGCAGAGACTCACTTGCAGTCCGTTTTTCCCGACATTTCCTAGGTCCCCCTTCTCTCCCTGCGAAATGGAAAAAAACAAACAGAAAAAAAGACATCAAAGAAGGGTTGTCGGTTAGCTTCCTGTGATTACAGAGCCCCTCTGTCCCCACACCAGGTGCGTGCCAACAGCTCACAGAGGATGTTGGTTAAACAAATGCGCAAATAAAAGATTGCACACACATGGGGAAGGGCACTGCTTATTCATCTGTGGCTCTCCGCTGTGGTCTGCTATTAGGCTTTAATGATAGCTAGCACTTCATTCTGAGTAGGTGAGTAAGAGTAAGTGGATCAACTCGGAAAGCAAAGACAAGAACACAGGTATGTCGTGATTGTTGTTTAGAACGGCAACACGCAGACACACATGATGCAGTGCTGGTACCATGCTGAGCACAATTACAACCTGGACAAGGCCAGGAATACATCTGCAATGCAGCATGTGGTTCAAAGAACATTAAAGAACTGGTCTACACTCAAAGCCTAAAGGCTTTGCATTCCACTTGACCAGTTTTGTGTTTTCCTAAAGTTGTCTCTTTAAAGCATTATACTGGTCTGGGTGATTAAATCATCATAACCTGGCTTCACTAAAACATCCGTATATAATTTGTCAAAATGACTTTGCTGTAAGGATTCTGCTGAAGAGCGCTGAGCTCTCGCCAAAAATGTAAACAATAGCAATATAGCACTTTAGCCTTTTGAGATCCATGCACGTTGCGACAGTACAGAGTTTGTGAAAGTGAATCGCCATACAAGTACTTTACAAAATGTCTTACTGTGTCACAAAGACCAAAGTGCTACTGCTATTGTTCATGTTTGTGGCACGTTCGCGCCAAATGCTTTTCGGTAGAATCGGCACAACAACCTAACTTTGATCAATTATATTGGTAATGGATGTTTTTGTGAAGCCAGGAGAGACGGTTAGGATGGTTTGATCACCCAAACTGGTATGGTCTTTTAATTCTGAAGAGCCCATCAGTAAAAATATCTACAACATATTACAAATGAACAATTTCATAATACATAATAGTACAACAATATGGAACTATTGTGGATACCAGCGCAAATAGCGTTGCTATTTGATATTCGGCTCTATAGAGGCATGTTTGATGTCTCTCATTTAGGACTTGTAGCTTATATGTTCAAACTTCAAGTCCAAACTGTTCACTAAAAGTGATCACATCACAACTCGAAAATGAAGTTGAAAACAGTTTTATTATGGTTAAATCACTCACTTTCAATCCTTCAGGGCCCGGTTCACCTATGAAGCCTTTCCTCCCTGGTCTCCCCTGCAATGAAAGGCAAATGTGCACACACACACACACACACACAAAAGTAAAACCCCATGCAGATATACACTGACACAGACACTGCTTTTTCTGTGTTTGAGCAAATCAGTGTGTGTGTATGCGTGGGGTTGTGTCTTTGTCGGTTTGTCTATATGTGTGTGTATGTATCCAATTACTTACAGTGCCTCCAGGACTTCCAAGTGGGCCAAGTGGTCCTTCACTGCCCTGAAGAAATACAGTAGGTTATTTACTGATATTTACACACACACACACACACACACACACACACACACACACAGCCTATTTACTGCATTTACCAGCAGAATAACCGAGTTCATTTGTATTATTATTATTACATTTATATATATGACATTTTAACTGTCAAACCTTATATAGTTTATTATGATGTTTCAATCCTTGACGTAATGTGCTTTGACTTCCACTTCATTGACTATATGCCAGGAAGGTGTGTGAGAAACAATAAAAGCCACTTCCATGCCTGAGATCATGCCAAATACATAATGTAACCCTCTGCAACAATGGAAATGTGTGTCTCGACAGCCTTGCTTTGACTACCACACGGTTGTGAGTAATGACTTCATCCAGTGGAACATGCCTCAGGAAACATCCCAAGAGGAAAATAAAACTGAGATAACAACTAAACCCCAAACATCCAGTAGCTGGATATCAAATTGGGATATTAAAAATGACTCATGAATGCTAGCTCTCAGGATTCTTTGTGGAAATCATGCACTGTTTCCACCACCTTCTTCCAACATCTCAGTGTTCTAGAGACGCCCAATCAACAGACCTCACCTCGGTTCCTTTCGGCCCCAGTGGCCCCTGTGGCCCTCTGGCACCCTGCACACCCTAGAAGACAGAAGAAGTATGGATTAATGCATGGGTGGATGAGTGGATGGATGAATAGGTAGATGGATGGGTGGATACATGGATGAGTAGGGGAATGATGGGATGACTGGATGGATGGGTGGAAGATTGGACGGACGGGTATTGTTGTAGGGGGTGATGGCTAATGCTGGGTTCAATTTCCTGTGTGACACTAATGAACATCTTACTTAAAACATCAACGCTAGCATGTTTTCCGTCACCCTACACTTTTCCATACCGTACTTACCTTTGGTCCAGGTGGGCCATTCGGTCCAGGTATTCCAATGTCCCCCGGAAAGCCCTGAGAAAAAAACAACAGTGAAAGATGGATAGAGATAGAGGGAGGGAGGAAGCAAGGGAGGGAGATTTAAGCTGTCATGACTCGCATGAATAATTGGGTGAGTTTGATCCCAATTTGTGTATGGCTTAGGCCTCTCATTGACCCGCAGAGCACTGTAGTTAAGTAGGTAAGTCAATTCATCTTGAGCTATTTAAGCTACCTGCCATGACTTAACCATAAAAAAGTGTACGAGAAGTGTATGACTCATCAACACAAAAAGGATTTATGAAATAAACTACATATGTCATAAAAACTATATCTCTTTCACATATATAAGCATATTTTGACATGTTTTCTCAAATTCTAGGAATATAATAAAAAATATATATTATATGAAAATATGCGAGTCAACATGAATCCAGAGTCAAAGGCAATCCCTATTTCAAGTGTTTGCAGGAAGATACTGTATGTATGAATTGTATAAATAATGGCTTTCAATTAATATGCCTGATTGATTTTATGTTGGACTAATCATAACAAAGAATTGGTAATGCAACAGTACAAATAGACTGATATGTCTCTCTGCCCAGCAATTTATGAATAGGAATACAGTATTGATAAAGGGATTTGCCAATCCCACTGTGACCAATAGATTCGGCTGGATGCCATGCCTATGTAGTTATTTCTTTATTATTTATCCTTACATTGTCAACCACTTTATATGTTCAACAGTGGTTAAGGGAGTATAGTATACTTCTCAACCTTTGAGTCTACCTGCATCTGGTACTGCTGGGCAATCTGGGAAGCCTGCTCAGTGGACCTTTTCAAATATATACCCGCTGAAAATCCAGCTGTTCTTATGAACAGAAAGATGTGACTGAAACCTGAACTCCCAAGTTCAACATTGTTGACATCGTGGATGCGTAGAGGTCAAGTTCAACCAACTGTCAATCGAAAACATTTAGATCACTTTCAGAGCCAGCAGAAGTGTGGACTGGACGCGTGTCAAAACCCAGCGTGTGTGGTCTCACCTCTGGTCCCGGCGGCCCAGGTGGTCCCTGTGGTCCGATCTCACCCAGTCTACCCTGTTGGAAACAGCCAGTGGACAAACATCAAAACACATCGCCTCCTCAGATCTAGTGTCGATCATTCTGTGCTCTCTCTTCTTCTCTTCACCGGCAGACCCAGGGCCTGAGGGACCCCTCCTTCTCCCTCTCTCTCTATCTCTATCTCTCTCTCTATCTCTATCTCTCTCTCTCTCTCTCTCTCTCCCCGGTGGACGTGACGCGCTGGGAGCTGCGTATGTACACACAGAGTAATCCAGATAAATATGCATATTGATTAATTGTGGTGACGCGTTGCATTACTTGAGTGTGTTCACTTGGCAGTGCCAGGTGCCATAGTTTGCCTCCAAGTTGTGAGCATGACTGATGTGAGGCCTAACAAACAAAGCATCAACCAGTAACAACACCCCGCCATCCGCCATGCTTGAATGGAACTTTTGGAGAAAAAAAAGGGCCTCCGTGTTTCGTCTTGAATGGAGTTTGTTTGTTTGCGCCCAGATACCAAACAGATTGCCAGCTTGAGGATATTTAAGTTCAAATTCCTGGTGGCATTTTCCCCCACTATGGCTGATTGTATACCGAGATGTGCAAAACACAACTGGTTTGTTGTGAATGTGCCCAGATGTGTTTGGGTTTACAGGCTAAAATTAAATAGTTTGTGGACAGGATTGCGGGTCATACACCTATAAAATAAAGATATAAAAACTCACACACACATACAAACACCCAGAGACACAAAGACATAGACAAAGACATAAGCAAGCAAAACCCAAACACATACACACACACTCATGTTTCAATATACACCCCCGCACACACGCACACATACATACACACACACACACACACGTGTAAGACATCAACACACAGCTGTGCAAGGCGTCAACACAGCTGTGTGCGTATTAAAACACAGGTGACAAACATTGCCTCAGACCTACCGGGGGTCCTGGTTTCCCTCGAGGACCAGCAGGGCCAGGTAGACCGACAGCCCCCTAAGACACACAGCAGTCAGTACAATCCTGAACACAGGTCAGTCAGTACAGTCCTGAACACTGATTCACCGAAGCCTGGTTCGGCCCAGGGCTTTATTGGAGGCGCCGTGGGTGGATATTAAAGGATAACTTTGGGATTTTTCAACCTGGACCCCATTTTCACATCATTTGGGGTCTAACTGATTAATGCAGACAACAATTTTTGACATAGATTTAGTATTGAGCAAGAATGCAGCCGCGAAACATCTGCATTAATTGCGCCCGTCAATGTACGTCCTCTAAAAGTGCTTGTTTTTGCCACTGACAGTTTCAGATTGTTTGACAATATTATGGAAATGATCCCTACAGAGAAATGTACCTTTCACTTGATCTGATCTGTTTGTTATTGTGTCTAACCAAGTCTCGCTCGAGGAGAAGCCTTGCTCTGAAATCTTGCGAGTTATTGCAGGAAGAGAACAGTGGAAACGTGAGATGGAGAGAGGAGTGCCGGCAAGAGGTTGTTGTGTTGGACTACAGAAAGCATACCTTAATGTAATGTGAGATTTCGCGGGAGTTCCGAGACTTCTCCTCGAACGAGACTTTGTTACCCCCAATAACAAACAGACCCCGGATCAAGCGAAAGATAAAGAAAAAAGTTGGATTTCTCTGTAGGGATCATTTCCATAATGTTGTCAAACACAACAATCTGAGGGCCTTAAAGGGTTACAATGCAGACATTTTGTGGTTGCATTCTTGCTCAATACTGGACCAATGTCAAAAATTGTCCGAATGAGTCACTTACACCCCAAATGATGGTTAATGGGGTCCAGGTTGAAAAATCACGAAGTTATCCTTTAAGTGTATGCATGGGGATGTGCATAGTTATCCGGTCGTGACCCTCGAAATGAGTGAAGGCCTGTCCCGCCTGTCGCGTCCTCACTATTAGGCACGGATTGGCCGGGCTTCGATAGCGTAGTTTCAGTGCTCAGCGGTGATGCAAGCTCGTCCGACGCTGCTCAGGGGGGGAGGAGCTGGAGGAGCCTGTGGAGGAGGCTCCGCAATTTCCCCCAGTGGGAGATTTTCCCCTTGAGCAGTCTTGTGACGGGACTCTACGCTCAGTCCTGAACCAGGTGATAAGAATTGATGGCCAGTGGGTATGCCCTGATGCAATTGTCACGTTCCCACACTTTATAATTGTCAGGAACAGGTTATATATGGTGAGTCCTATAGGATGCGATAAAACATGTGAACGGCTTATGGCCCATTTCTATTGGCCGGGCATTTACGTGGATGTACATCGGTGGTGTGCGTCCTGTTGCGAATGTCAGTTGGTTAACCCTCCGGCACCCCAAACACACCATTGTGCCCACTTCCAATAATCGAGACCACCTTCGAAAGGATTGCTATGGATCTCGTCGGCACTGATTTGTATTAGTCATTGTTGATTACACAACCTGGTATCCCGAGGCAGTTCCCCTATGCTCTATCTCGGCGAGTGTAGTGCAGGCACTGTTTCAGTTAATCTCCTGGGTCGGGATCCTGAAAGAGATCCTGACTGATGAAGCCACCTTGTTTATGTCATGTACACTCCGCAAACTTTATGGGTTACTTGGGGTTAAATCAATTACCAAATCATACCAGCGTGTACCATCCCCAGACAGACAGTCTGGAGGAGTGGTTTAACAAGATGTTAAAGTCCATGCTGCGTAAATTCATGCACGAAGATAGTCGCAATTGGGATAAATGACTCGACCCTCTGTTGTTTGCAGTACAGGAGGTTCCTCAGGCCTCTACAGAGTTTTCCCTGTTTGAGTTGTTGTTTGGTAGGTGACCTAGGGGTGTCTTGGACCTTATTAAGGAAAACTGGGAGGAAGGTCCAAGCACCAGCAAAAATGAAATTCAATATGTCATAGATCTGCGAGCAAAAATCCATCCACTGGGGCAGATTTCAGGTGCAAATTTGCTCCAGGCCCAGGAATGTCAGCAGTGGCTGTACAACATAGGTACTCGGCTGAGACAATTTGCACCGGGAGATAAAGTGCTTGTATTACTCCCTAAGTCCAGCTCAAAGTTACTTGCTAAGTGTGGCAAGGGCCCTTTGTGGTCGGGTATGTGGTCATGGCAGGTAAGCGACCTCGACTATGAGGTTGCGCATTCCGATGGAGGGGAACACTGGAATGAGGTGTGCCTGGTTGTGCTGGCGACATCAAGGTCAAGGTCAAGGTCATCTTTATTTATATCGCACATTTAAAATCAACCGAAGTTGCACCAAAGTGCTGTACAGCATAAGGAAAACTCACAACCGGACCAGGCATGGAAGGCGTAACAAGCCTCAAAAAGCCAATGAAAACAAGTGAGTCTTTAGTCTTGACTTAAAAATCTCTAGGGTCTGGGCTGACCAAATTTGCAGAGGCAGCCCATTCCACAGCTTCGGGGCAGCCACCGCAAAAGCTTGGTCGCCTTTAGTCTTGAGCCTGGATCTAGGGACATCTAAAAGTAGCTCATTTGATGACCTCAGTGCTCTAACTGAGGTACGAACACGGAGAAGTTCAGCTAGGTGCTGAGGGGCCAGACCATGCAATGCCTTAAAAACAAACAGCAGAATTTTAAAATCAATCCTGAAGCAAATAGGAAGCCAGTGTAAGGAAGCCAGACATCGGTAGGTGAGCTGTGACCAAAATCGAACCAATCCACCCCGTCCCCTGTGATAGACACCTTTCTCTTCGTCAGGCAGCCAAGGTCACCGAGTTGCAGCAGCGTGTTGCTGATGTCTTCTCTCCGCTGCCAGGCCACACATCACTCATTGATCACCGCATTAAGATGTCCCCCGGCATGACTGTTTGGTTGCGGCCGTATAGATTGCCTGAACATAAGTGTAAAATTGTGAAGGAGGAATTAAAGGCCATGCTGGAAATGGGGGTAATAGAAGAGTCGCACAGTGGTTGGTCTAGCCCCATCGTGCTTGTTCGCAAGTCTGATGGGTCTATTCGCTTCTGTGTCGATTATCGCAAGGTGAATAGTGTGTCAAAGTGTGACGCGTATCCAATGCCTCGTGTCGATGAGCTTCTGGATCGGTTAGGCATTTTTTCCGACACTGAATTTAACCAAGGGTTACTGGCAGATTCCCTTATCTCCAGAGTCTTCCTTTTGGGTTGTTCAGTGCCCCGGCTACTTTTCAGCTCCTCATGGATCTGTGCTCTGTCCACACACTGAATACGCTGTTGCCTACCTTGATGTCGTCATCATTCCTAGTGACACCTGGTAGCAGCATATTCAGTATGTGGTGGTGGTCCTCAAGTCCTTGAGGTGGGCGGGGCTCACGGCCAACCCAAATAAGTGTGCAATTGGATGGAGGGGGTACCACTTACGCGGCGGTGGACAAGCAGCCTGTCTGCACCTGAGACCAAAAAGCAGGTGAGGGCACTCCTGGGGCTGGCCGGCTACTATAGGCGGTTCATCCTCCTTTTCTAAACTGACCAGTCCCATGACCGACCTCATTCGAAAGGGTGCTTCAGATCCGGTCCAGTGGAAAAGGGCCTAAAAAGGCTCTTTGTGGGCAGCTGCTCTTATATACACCTTTATATATACGTATATATACATATAGATTATACATATCTTATACACACAACATTAAGCTCCCTTTTGTCTTGCAGACCGATGCATCAAGTCCGGCTGTTGGCCGGACTTGGCCGGACTGGCCGGACTGACGCAGCTGTTGATGGTGAGCATAATTAAGTTACGTATATATACTTATGTTTTGTTTGCTCTCCCACACAGTGAGGCTGGATCCTGATACATGTGGAGGAGTCAACGCCAGACTCCTCGGTTCCGCAGACCATTGTTATTTACGCACAGTTGCAAGAGTGTTTAGCACCCGGTATTACATTTTTTGAAATAAAACTCTTCTCTCTTTCCTCCACTGAACCCTGGTCATGAGCAGGCAAACGGTCACAATTACATTTCACAATGTCACTGGACATTTTTGTAATTTGGTATACTGGGAGTATTTTGGCCAATACTACAACATGGTTGTGGTGCAAGGATGAACAGGCAGAGAGACTGTGTGTGAGTGTGAAGGTGCATGTGCATACCTTGTCGCCATGGTAACCCATCTCTCCTGGCTCGCCCCTTTGTCCCACTTCACCCTGTGTTGCACGGGATCACAGAGAGATGTAACACAACACTATAGCTCCAGTGATCACAATAGGACTCTATAGGTAAGAACTAGGGCATAAGGGGTTTACTAATGCTTAAACTGTGAAGCAAAACTAGAAGAATTCCAATACATGCCAGTGTCAATTCTGAATAATTAAAAGGACACAGCAACAGTGAACCTTAGTGTTAGAAAATGTGTTCCAGCATTTGCATTCACTACTGTGCACACATGATGGCCAAGATTATACTGATATAATGACTAGAATAGTGACTAGAACTCAAAACTAGCAGTAGTGGCAGCAGCAGCAGCAGCATTAGTAGTAGTAGTAGTGGCAGCATTGGTAAAAGTATCACACTACACACAGATAGAGTACACTGCGATAATAGAAATATTTAGATCACCTTATCACCTTTCAATCCAGCCAGGCCAGCTCGCCCTGTCGGGCCCTGGCACAGAGGGAAGGGAGAGAACGAGAGAGGGGCAATTACTGAGAGTATGAAAAACCGAGAGAGGTAGAGAGAGAGAGAGTGAGAGAGAGAGGTAGAGAGAGAGAAAGAGGGAGGTAGAGGGAGAAGAACGGTTGTCCTACCTGAGATCCCACCATGCCAGAAAGCCCTCGCAGTCCCTCAGGCCCTTGGTCCCCCTGTGAAGAGAAGGCCGCGATCAGGTTTGATTCTGACACACACACACACAAAATCCCATTTCCATTGTTTTACACTTTTACACAATAAACGTCAGAACAGTTTCAATGTATCTGTGTCTCTAATCGAACAAGGCCTCCTCAGCTCAGACATGATTTTGGCATGACCATGATTATCTGATTCCCGCGCACAGCGCATTCCTCAGTGACACAATCTCACAGCGGTTCTCAGAGGTGCTGACACATGCATTCAGCTGCTCTTGGTCCAGGGCCTAGCTGTCCTCGCCGATGCCTGCATTCCCTCTAATTGACGTGTGCATGGTGGCTATGCCTGGAGCTAGTCGGATACTGTATCGTGTTTTAGGGTTTTCATCAGCAGCGGTCACGGATGCTTATGACATGAGAGTGAGTGTGTGTGTGTGTGTGTGTGAGGAAATCCAAAGCAGAGAGCAAACCTGCATCCCAACACAAAAAATCTGACAAATGCACACACACTCTCTCACATATGTAAAGAGTTTAGAATTAAAGGTAAGATGGAGAATTGGGGAGATGTTTCTTATATGGAGATATCATCTTGCATGTTCTGGGTAACAGACTATTAAATGTCACTATTTGGCAATATTGGATATTGATAGTCCAACAGCTGGCCAGCACCACCGACATGTGCTGTTCCCCAATGTGTTCTGTGTCTGATGATCTCATCAGACAGACGAAGAGCGGTCATTAAAACCATTGTAGTCAAAGCAGTCTGAACACATGAGAAGGATCTGCCCTGCAGCCTTTCAATGGAAATATGAATAATAATAATGGAACCTTCTCATTACTCCTGGATCATATGGAAAGGGGACAGGAAGTGTGTGAGACCAGCAAAGGGAAGAGTGCAGCTTTATATTGTGTCATAACAGCAACCTGGCGTTCAGCTCTCTTAGTTCCATCTGGAGCCGCTAAAGAACATGTTGTCTCTTTCTCTGAAGACTCCACCTGCTCACTGCACCACACGAACAATTTACAGTACATGTACGTAGATCTTGAGAACAATCTGGTCAAGAGGCTTTTCCTGCTGAGGTTGTGAAACAGCACACTGGAGCCCACTTTGGTACACTCTGGTATTCAGCGGGCCAGGCCAAGTTGCTCTTTATCTCGGATGGTACATCTGTAGCCTCGTGACACCATCCAAATCTAGCAAGTTCACGTTCTGTTTCTCTCTGGAGATCAGTCTGGCCTCGATGCTTTTCCAAAAATTGCAAAAACGCCAGGACCGATCAGCGCTCGGAGGAGGGAATGTCAGTTCATGATGAACAAGGAGTGCTGCACTCTGAATTAAAAAACAATGGAGGCGCCCAAGGAAAGTGTAGCAATCAAAACTTTTTATCCAAAATAGACTGAATAACAATAAAAGATTAACTGCACGAAAGGCTAAAAAAATCTGCACAAAAGGCTTTTCTCAGATGTTTTTGCTTTACTTCCAACCGGATTCGGCAAGTTCATGAGCGTCACTCTGATTGGCTAGAGTTTTTTTAACCATGTAAGGCCGCGGCCATATTTGGAAATCAATTGCTGCCCAGCCAAGGCCAGACTGATATTCATTGCGAAACGCAAACGTGAATATCAGGATGGTCTCACAAGGCTAGTACATCTGAGGAGCTGGTTCAAAATGGGCCACTCACTGACAGCTGTTTAATGATTATTTGCCAGAAGAGATCGATGCTTTGATGAGAAACACACCAAATGATTGTGATCTTTCTGTTTCGAACGGAGGAATCGCAAAGGAACAGAAAAACAACAGAAAAATAAAATCATACATGAAGAGTGGAGGCATTTAGTGTGATCCATGGTTAACATCAAACATAAAAACAACACCTTGGTGCCAAGTTTTCTCTGATACGTTTTCTCTGATAAAAATGTCATCAGATAAGGCTGTGGTAGAACACAATAAAATATGGAAAATGCAGTGAAGAATGTGTCTGGTTGGCCAACACTTTGTTGAGTCACCCATTGCCAAGACATCATCTGCTCTCCAACAACACGTGGGCAGTTAAACCTCAGTTATAACTCCAGGTTTAGCTCTTTTTTTGTATGGAACTATTGAAACTTTGAGCATATACCGTATATTAAAAAATATATATTAACATCAAGATGATATATGCATCATATACTGTATGTATATCAATATATAAATAAATAAATAAATAAGAAGAAGAAATTGTGGTGTGCAGCTTGCTGAAAATATCTTTTAGTACCTGGTATATTGGACATGTACAGTAGAGTGACGTGAAGTAGTTTTATGGTGGCTGCTAGGGTGTTATATGTTGTCTTGGACGGTTGCTAAGGTGTTCTGCACAGTTGCTAGTGTTCTAGGTGGTTGCTAGGGTGTACTGGGTAGTTGCTAAGGTCTTCTAGGTGGTTGGTAGGGTATTCTGGGTGTTTGCTAAGGTGTCCTAGGTGGTTTCTATGGTGTTCTGGGTGGTTGTTAGGTTGTTCTAGGTGGTTTCTATCATGTTCTAAGTGATTGCTAGGGTGTTTTGGGTAGTTGCTAGGGTGTTCTAGGTGGTTTCTATGGTGTTCTGGGTGGTTGCTTTGGTTGTCTAGGTGGTTGCTAGGGTGTTCTTGGTTTAAAAGTCTAATAACTTACAATACGTACAATAGTTAATAATGATAGTTTATATTTTGTACACTAAATCCTGTGTGTGTATTAAAAAGTATAAATAGTATAAAGGTTTTGAGTCATTCCATAAAATGTTGGATAGTATGTTAGTACAGTATATAACGTTTTAATTATTGTTCTAGCATAAAGTATGAAGGAGGAGTTGAGTAGGGAAGTTTTGTGGTGAGTATCAATCCTCCCTGGTGTGAAGAAATTGTGGTGTGCAGCTTGCTGAAAATAAAGTGTTTAGTACCTGGTATATTGGAAATGTACAGTGACGTGAAGTAGTTTTATGGTGGCTGCTAGGGTGTTATATATCGTTTCTTGGGTGTGTTGGACGGTTGCTATGGTGTTCTAGGTGCTTGCTAGGTGGTTTCTATGGTGTTCTGGGTGGTTGCTAGATTGTTCTAGGTGGTTTCTATGGTGTTCTAGGTTTAAAAGTCTAATAACTGAAAATGTATAAATAGTATGTTTTGAGTCATTGTATAGAAGTTTGGATAGTAAGGTAGTAAGTAAAGTTTGAATTATAATTATTGTTGTAGTACAAAGTATGAAGGAGGAGTTGAGTATGGAAGTTTAGGAAGAATATTAAAAGGAACCTCGACTATTAAGACTTGTAGGCCTTATTAGATTAACATTGGCATCAGCTATATAAATGTGATATAAAAAACACTCTTAGTTTTTATAAACTTAGCAAATAATCCTTTCACTCGTAGGCTGCCATTGATGTTTACGTCGCAATGCAGTCTGGGTAGTGATGTCAAACGGTTGCATCGGTCTTGGTCCCTGGCGCCACCCATTGACAATACATGAAATGTCTGTTGTTAAGCCTTTTCAATTTGAACCCGAGCGCAATGTAAATGAGGAGGACAACATATAACATAGACGTTGATCAAAATGAAGACGATCAGAGAGATGAGGAGGAGCCGAGTGGCAAAATCGATGGCATCTGTGCGGCAACTGCTTGCCATGTCCAACCGAGAGGAGAGCGTCTGTACTTTCTGGCAGCACCTGTTCAAGGTAAGCATATCAAACTATTGTTTGATATAAGTTGTAATTTAACCATTGCTATGCATACACCTACAACGCAAATGTATTTGTGTGTATTTGCTTTTAAATATAACTATTTAATATATATAACTATTTAAAAGCATACAGTGGATCTCTGCTGGAGAGTCATCCACGCTACCTCACCACTGCTAGCATCTAAACCCCATAATGTCATGCTCCTCATGTGAAACGACTCCTATATTTCTATGTCTACATTTTACAACTTGTGTAAACAGCCCAATGTATAGTGAACCATGTCAACTGTGAAATAACAGTTTTTTCTTTTGGGCTATGTTTTTTTTTTTTAGATATCCGTGACGGCAGTGCAATGAATAGTAAGCACTGGGGGTGAAGACTTTGCTGAATAGGACGTTCCAGGACGTAGGAATCGTGAAACCCAGCAAAATGCTCCATTTGTTCTTCCGTTTCTGTGTGTTTCCTTAAGTTTTGAAAAGAGCCTGACAGGCAGCCAGTTTTTTATATGCATAAAATCTAGGTCATCTAAGATACTGGATACGCTCCAGTATGTACAAAACTCGGCTGCCAGGGTTCCCACCCACACCAAACCCTGGCAGCACATCACCCCCACTCTCATCCACCTCCACTGGCTCCCAATCAAGTCCTGTATCACCTACAAGATCCTCAATCTCACCTACAAGTCCCTCTACTACTGCCCCTCAATATCTCACAGAGCTCCTCAGCACCTACACCCCCTCTCCGTTCCTCAGACACCAGACTGCTTACCCTCCATGGCAGGTTGCAGACTTATGGGGACAGAGCTTTTAGGGTGGCTGCCCCCAATCTGTGGAACTTTCTCCCTGTAGAGATCCACAATGCTGGATCCATCAACAAAAGCCAGCTGAAGACCCACTTATTTAGCCTGGCCTTTGGACCCTGATCTTTTCTTATTTTTATTTATTTAATTGTATGTAAAGCACCTTTGGTCCTCATGATAAATTCAATACAAATCAAATGTAGTACTATTATTAATATTATTATTATTATTACCCTTAGCCTGAGTCATCTGAGTGGAGCACAGGGAACCCAATGGTAGCGCCATTGTGGTCTTGTGCTGCAAACAGAGCGAGGAATATATATATCTATACCAATTTATAACAGCATTGTTAAATACTTGGTCAATAAGGGCACTTTCATACTAGGGACCCGGGCCCGGATCCGAGTACACTTGACCCCAAAGTCCAGTTTGTTTGAGTAATGTGAACGCTCCGTACGGTACTTGGGCGAACCGTTCCCGAGTCCACTTGAAAAGGTGGTCTTGAGTATGGTTCATGTGGGGGGCAATTGTACTGGATAGATACAGGATAGATACAGGGAAATTAATGGAAATTCCCATTAATTGGGAAGCAAGGTACACAGACATGGATTTAATTTGACAGCGAATGAAACCAATGGGCAGGCACACAGTGAAGTGACATGAGGGACAGAGAATGCTCTTGGTGATTCAATCAGAGATGTTTAAAACGGATGTTTGTTATATGAAATCATATGTTCTTTAAAAACCGAACACAAAATAACTAATAAATACTCACCCTGAGACCAGGGAAGCCACTGATTCCAGTCCCACCAACAGGCCCCTGTGAAACAGCAGCAAGTTAACGTCACACAGTAAACAGTAGGTTACTTAAGTCATTACACTTCAAGCACAGTCTACTCTAAGCACAGCTATTCTATGATCAAGACTTATAGCTGATAACAGCTAAAATATTGGTAGAGAGATTCAGATTCAAGGTATTTTATTATAATCCCGAAATAAATTGTTTGCTGCAACAGGCTGCAGCTCAGTCCACGCATGGACTGAGCTGCTGAGATAATTTTGTACCCCCCAGTGTCTGCCAATATATGGCAGTGGCAGTGGCAGTGTGGCACTTCTGGTAGCAACACACTAGCCATTAGCTTTCTGTTAGAACAATTCAGAATTTAAGTAAACGGTTACAGAAACACAAAAATCTGTCCTCCCATGTCCTTACTACATACTACAACTAACTATAATTACTATTACATACATCTGTTGTACATATACAACATACTTTTAATAAAGTCCTTATTAAAAGTCTGTATATGTACATTTTTCTGCAACAGAACAAACAGCCAGACATAATGTTGTTCAGATAATTTGCAGCATATTGCTGTGTCCAATAAAGACATTTCCTCACTGACTGGTTGATTCAAGCCAATCCAAGTTTCGCCAAGTGATCTTTTTTTTTCTTCCTCTTAATACCAGCTTACGTATCATTTCAGCAATGGCTCTAAACGGTTACAGGCTGCCTTGTTTGAGTTCATCTTTAGTTACAGAAGGGGTGAGTGAGAGGGGGAGGAATGGGAAGAGATGGGGGTGATAAATAACTTGAAAAGAAAGCATAAAGTAAAGTGGAGCTGGCGTAATCTGCTTTGAGGATGAGTGTGAGAGGATAAAGTACCAGATGTATACTATAATTAATTATTCATATTTGGCATATTTTCCTTCATCAAAAAAGAGGGTATGTTTTCCAGGACATGGGCCAATGATGGAGTAGGCATGATTTATAATTTCAATTGAGTAATAGTAGCCATGGTGGGAGAAGAAGGGAGGATTGATACTCACCTCATTACCGTCAGGCCCAGGAGGGCCCCTCTCCCCTACATCACCAATTATACCCTGCAGGGGAAAAACACATTGAAAAACAATGGCATTGTATTGTTGCAATGTATTCAACAATAATGCACATTTTACACACACATTTTATTCTTGAGAAACTTTCTAGTTCAGATATTTTATTAGTATTTTAGTAAATAGCTGCAATAGAAAAGTTACATAGCACAGGTTTAAGGTAGGATGACTGTTACTTAAGCCATACATAATAGAACTATGCCCACAAACCCTGGAATCTTACAACAGTATTGGTCTACGGCTAAAGTTTGTGGTGAGAGAGAGAGATAGAGAGAGAGAGAGATCCTTTGATAATTCAGCTTCACTCTGAAACACAGACAGATGCCTGGCAGCCTGCCTGTTTAGCACCACAAAGTTACCAAGAAAACCTGTTTATAAAATAGCAATAATGTGTGTGTATGTGTATATATCATTCTGTAGCACCCTACTGAGATTCTTATTCTAGTCATCTTGTCCCATCTCTGCTACTATTTTAACCAAAATAAGACCAGCACATGCAGGCCATCCCTACAC
>OMKN01010426.1:1282-19797 GCA_900302345.1 Melanonus zugmayeri | reverse complement strand
AGTTGGAGCGGATAATGCATAAACATGACAGCTGCTGTGGGTCTAACTCAAGAGAGACATCGTTTCAAATTCAATCGTGACGTTTGACTGCGAGACATTTTATTTAAACAGAATTTTAACAACTATGTAAAGCTAATGGAGCTGGTTATGACACTAACCACTATGGAAATGGTCTATAGAAATAACAGAGCTTTAAGCAACGATAACTTAAAAAAAAGATAGAACATATATTCAACATAAAAAACATAAATATAGATTTGTTCATGAATTGAAAACACAAATAGCAGTTCTTTTTTTAATTAATCAGGCAAGATTTCACACACGGAGCAAGACAAGGTCAGCCATGATGATGAATAGTGTTGATTGATTACATTTAGTACCGGTTTCATCAACACGTGCACGCACACGCACGCACACCTACACACATGCACACACACACACACACACACACCACGTCCTTTATTAAAAGGTCAGGGGTGATTGGAGGGCCCCTTCTTGAGCTGAAGAATGGCAAGAAAAAAGCAGAATACAGCATTCTTTAGAATGAGGAAGAAGACACTGAAATAACATGGAAGTGGAAATGTAGCGTCACGGGCCGTTAGTAAGAACACGGAAGATAACAATTTCATTTCCGTTTCAGTGAACTGAACGGAAAGTATTCGAGGCATTGTGTGTGCGAAACGTAGACACATGAATGAGAGGCTTTTTTGTTTGTTTTGTTTTGCTGTTTTACACTCATACTTTGTAATAGAAATGTTTAAATGTTTATGGCTTGGTTTAGTATAATTGGTTCACAAGAGAACAATTGATTGCAAAGTTGAAATTTTGGATACTGCCTGATATCGGAAAAAGATTGATTTAAAACAAAAATACTTTTAGTAATGTGACCAAATACCTTTATGATCAATAAAATATACTGTATGTGTAAAAAACAACAAAAAAAGAAACCCTTAGTTATCCTTAGAATGTATTTTAACCCTTTGTTCAAATCCATTCTAAATCCAAATGTTTGTATGACCCCCTATGTAAATGCAGCCATAGCCTGCAGGCATTACCATATGGGGTCACACGGCCACGGCTACTGGATGGGGGAGGAGGAGACTTCAAAAGAGTCAAGAACCCTGACGTGTTTTCCCACAATAACGCAAACCACCCAGACCTAACGACAAATAACCTCACGTAATATTCTAAAGCTGTAAGGAAAAAGATTTTAGGAAGACCAAATTAGTCTTTCATTTTTCACTTCTATCGTTTGTATGTTTGCGAACGATAGCTGGCCTATAGCGTGAATCATCACAAACTGATGTGTGTATGCAAACAGTGCTGTCAGTAAAAGCATATAAGCAGCAGTTGCTGGCTATTTCCATGCCTTGGAATGGCATGGACCTAATCCCTGGCATACGCAGTGCCTACAGCCAGGATACAGCAGGAGAGAGCCAGCACTGGCAGCACGCCGTAACCACCCCACCCTCACTTCTACACTGAACCGCAAAATACTATAAACCAGGCTTGGAGGATTACTATAAGCAATGCTTGTAGGATGTATTATAAAGCAGGCTTAGATTGATGTAGTATTATAAACCAGGCTTATATTGATGTAGTATTATAAAGCAGGCTTAGATTGATGTAGTATTATAAAGCAGGCTTAGATTGATAGAAATAAGGCCAGGAGGATGCAGTATTATAAACCAGGCTTAGATTGATAGAAGCAAGGCTTGGATTGATGCAGTATTATAAACCAGGCTTCGATTAATGTATTATTATAAACCAGGGTTAGGTTGATGCAAACAAGGCTTGGATTGAGGATGTAGTATTATAAACCAGGCTTAGATTGCTGTAGTATTATGAACAAGGCTTATATGCTGTAGCACAAACCACGTTTGGAGGACGGGTTCCCCCATCCTCCGAGCAGTGTTTAAATCTTCTGGACCATGAGACAGCTGCAATGTGGAGCATTCATAAGCCCCACAATCCCGCTGCCGGATGTATGTAGCCATGGGTAGGAGCAGGGCAACAACTTCTCACCCAAGCAAATCACTTGTCTTGAGAGCTTAATATCATGGCTTGATATCATAGTTGATAAATCTGTGATGGCTCCACTTCAAAATTAAGACGATTACCTTGATGTGGAAAGACATCCTTACAAGGGAACGTATTTCATCAATTCTCGCCTGCAACAAACGTAACATACTGTGACTGTGCAACTGTACTGAGGGTTATGCCAATACAGAGAATTGTAAAAAAAAAAAAGAAATGATGCCAATAAAAAATTGCATTTCGAGTAAGGATCCCTCAAATATGATTAAATAGTATATTAAAATATGCTAAAATCGTAACAAAGCGTAACAATGAATGTGTATTGCATTACAGAACCCATTTGAATGTGAGTACAGAAAGTTTGAAGTTGAGCACATTGAGCACAATCAAATGGAAGTTGAGCACATTCACATTCAAGATTTACTCTTTGTTGTGCTTGTACTATGCCTTAAGCTAGGGCTGGGAACTATATTGATATTATATCGATATCATGATATGAGACTAGGGCTGTGTTTCCCGAATGTACCTTAGCGCTAAGTGTGTCGTGAAATCGCTCTTGAAGTATCCCTTGAGCGAGTGTTACTTTCTTGAGTTCCCAAGAAAGTAACACTCGCGCGCCGGAAACGTTTTGTGTGCGCGTCCGCGTAGCCAATCGGTGACGGACATCTCCACCTTACGTTCTTAAGGTCGTACCTCAAGTGACTCGTGAAATCAGCCGCTTAAGGTAGAGTTTGGGAAACACTCGCGAAGTGGAAGGTTTTCAAGTGTCTCTTGACAACCTTCGCAAAAACTCAAGGTATGCCGGTATCGGGAAACGCAGCCTAGATATCATCTTAGATTTTGGATATCGTAATATTGTGATATGGGCATAAGTGTAAAGGCTTTAAAGGCTCCATTACAGTAAAGGCCTATATTTATGTATTGTTTCCTCTATTGTTTCACTTGAAACTGTTATGTTCATTTTGCACTACAGTTCTTAATAAAATGGGAAAATATAACTTCTATATAACTACTTAACTTAATTTAAGTAAGTATGTATTGAATTCACACAGGAGTATACAAAAATAGGCTTTACCCTGTAGTTACCCTGTAGTTATTTTATATACTATACTATTTGTTTATTTAATTACCAGAAAACATGTTATATCGTGATATACATCATTATCGAAATATTAAATTACCTATATTGGGATAGAAGATTTTGGCCATATTGCCCAGCCCTACCTTAAGCTATATGACACTTTTTTTTGGAAAACCCCTAGCCTACACTTTGAGTGCACTCATTATTTGTTCCTCTGTGCTCGCCTGAGATAAAAGGCTACAGGTAACTCTACAGGTAACCACTCTGGACTACTTTGGTGTTTTGGGGACTACCTACCCCGGGCACCTCAGCCCAACCCACTCTCACTGCAGGTGTCATGTTTTATGTTGCCGTGGCAACGCAGCGATTATGTTCCCCCGCTCCATTCAGGTGCCGCTCTCACCCCCCGAAGAAACACTTGGGCTGTTGGCCATCTCTGAGCCAACAAAGGCCAGTGGCAACAGTGGAAAGGGCTAGGGCACATGCACTACTTTACCAAGTCAAGACATCTCAAAAGAAAAGTTCAAACATATATATATATATATATATATATATATATATATATAGATATAAAAGCCACATAACAGCATTTCCATTGGTTCGTTCAAAGCCATTTTCTCTATTAGCAGCAGACCCTCAATGACGACACCTGCTTTTTGGAAGCTATACATTATATGCGTTACTCTGTTTTTCCTCTGTCTCGGGCCTGAGGTGGGTGGTGGTTTCAGCGCTGGTGATTTGAGGGCTTGAGTTAAACAGCAGGTGTACCACGGGGCGCAGTGAACAGAGAGCACACGGCCAGAGTGCTGGTCGCTCTGCGACACGCGCTTGCCAGTCTGCCGCACCGCTAATGACAGACTGTGAGACTCGGGTGAAATAGCAAATCAGTGCACTAAATGTGACCTTGCATATCAAACGCATGCACACACACATACACACACACACACACACTCTTGGGGGATCTGAGAGCGTGTGCATCACAGTAGTATATGAGAGCCTCTCAAGTACATATGCTGTGTGTGACGTCGCCCCCATCGTGCCGTTTCAGAAAACAGTTAGCGAATCAATTGAGGGCATAATCGCAATTTTCACGGAGGCTTCACTTGACCAAATGTGATTAACCACGGCAATAAATGTCAGGGGATCACATTTCAAACACAAATGTGGGCCATTTCAGAAATGAATTAGTGCACATAGTATTGTTTGCTTTAACAGGATTACGTGAATTAGGACATTTCTGCTACGTACTTGCCAATAATGAAACGCTCATCGTTCCTTAGTAAGATGTGGAATGAAAATAGTAACGGGTGGAGCATCTTATTCGTAAATAACATGAATGCGGAACCAAAAAGACGCCTTTCTCACAGGAGTTCTACTGTACAAGGTACTGACGCATTAAGGGATATTTCTGTAATTTGGAGGGCATCGCAGTGCTGACAGAGAGTCACGGTGGCTTTCAGCAAACAGCGGGAAGCTATCCAACTTCCCTCACAGCGTTTAAGGAGAAGCTGGGTCTTAATTCCATCAGTGGGAAAATTACATTTATAATGTGTGCAAACTAGGAAATGCAGGCACCAGTACTAAAGTCCCAGTGTTAAACTGGACCACACACTGCAAATAAAGGTACGTTGTGCTCTATGCCTCCTCTATAACTTTTACGAATGAACTATACGCCACGGCACAACAGGCAATGGAAAATCCTTTTTCTTTAATGCTGCAAACACTTCCTCCTAACAGCTCTCTATTTAAGGATCATCACCTCAGTGCTGGTTTGTAAATAGACACCAAAAATGAGGTGATCCTATCCTACGCTTCTATCTCCGTCTGCCACCCGTTTCTCCTTTCAGTTGTTTTACAGAGTGAATGTAAGAGCCAAACTGCCAAATATTATGTATTTTATTTATCTATTTTATTCAAATAGTTTTACAAACAAAATAACACACTCACTCACAAATGAAATCAGGAGTCCTCAACTGAGCCCTTGTCAGACAGGACAGCTGACTAGATATGGTGTGTATCGTGTGTGTGTGCGCATGTGTGTGCGCATGTGCATGTGTGTGTGTGTGCATTCCTGTGTGTGTATGTGTGTGCACAGACTCCGAGTCCCGTGCCAGACCCAATAATACACTGACCGGGGAGCATGCATGCAGCAGCCCAGTATACAGCAGCAGCAGCAGAGAGCATTCGTTCCTCGGCCTCGCCCCGAAAACGCTCTCATGACACTCTGCTCTCTGCAGGGCCGCTAAACTTAGCTCAGCCACAAACTGCCTGGATCAGACGATGCCTGCCTGCCTGCCTGCTGTTAGGTCGCGTGCCAATCCCTCAAAAGGGTGCAAGGATATGTGACAACTGCTTACATTCTCACAACCCGATGGGACAGTGAGGGAAACCATGGCAACGGCTTTCATTTACATCATTTCGGAAGGAGGGGGGGAGGGGGGAGGGAGATGCTCATCAGTGGAAAGATGTGGAAATAGTGTAGATCATGCACTCTTTTTTCGGTGTAATAATAATCTGTAATCACACTCAATGCAGAGAGCTCTGGCGTGCTGTCTCAACACCTCGGAGTGTAGGGGAATCCACGTGTACAACAACCAAGTAGAGCTGGGTATATTGAGCCTGTCATTGTGATTAATAAGGATCAGTCGTCCAGGCCGCAGGGCCATGTTATCGGATGGCATTAGCTGAAAAGGAGTGCATTGGCTCGGCTGCCGTAGTGGGGAGGATGGATGTTTTGGCACCGTCTACTGTACGTACAGATGTGTGCCAGCATAACTAATGTGCTACAGTATCAAGGGTAATAATATAGTCTTAGTTAAAGGACCTGGCAAGATTCAGCCCTTGGTCGTGTAAAATTTTCATATTGTCATTTTTAAGAAATAAAAAAAATACAGTTTGATAATGATTTGCTAGTGCCTTTATATGCATGTATGCATAATATACATCATATATAATTTGCATGGAACCTCCAAAGATCAGTCCCAGTCCTTACAAAATGTTACATTTAAGCTATCAAAGTTTGCATTAAGGTTATTGCAGTGGTTCTATGGAATCAGAAGAATTTGTATTTTCCCCCATAAAACCCTCATATATTATTCACATTATTCAAATATTACATCGACCAGACAGACTTGTTACTTGTCTGTCTGGTTCATCCTGCTGTGGTTTGCAGAGTAAACCATGCCAGTATATAGAAAGTGCTTGGAGGATTTTTTTCATTTTGTTTCGTTTATGTCTGCATGCAACTGAACAAGAATATATTTAATAGCTTAGCACTGGCTGCTGTTTTTTATTTATTTTGTAGGCCCACTCAGGCAGGGACAGAATTGAAGTATGCCACAAACAATTTAATTTGCAATTTAAAAAAGATGCTGGAACATGATTTAGAGAGAATTACATGCACGCTTGTTAGCTTGCTGTATAGGTATCCTACAAATATAATAGGTTTTAAAAGAAAAGCAAGAAACCAAAGACATCACTATGACAAAAGTCCATGGCCCCATGAATAATGTTCTAAAAACGGTAACGTTTCAATAGTTTGTATTACATACACGAATCAAAGCAAGCAACCCTGCATGCTTCCGCTAGGGTTGTACCAAACATGCGCATTCATTTGTGCATGTGAGCATGTGCACATGCATGAGTGACTTGCCAGTTTATTCCCAATGCATTCAAGCCAACACTCGCTGCTTTGCCAACTAAAAACCTCCATGTAGTCCTTCTACTAGCCATTGAGGAATAGGATTATTCCATTGCAACAACTGCCTCTTTTCTTTCCCTGGATGACATAACTGTGATAACCAATCACTGGCTATCACAACAAATATTGTGATGTTGCCCTTTAATGATAGTGAGTCCTGATGAAGGCGTTCGTTGCGGAAACGGCCTCTATAGTTATGTGAAGGGGAAACCCCAGTGTTTTCGGTTGAGTCACCGATTTGCTTCTCCCTGACCAAGAGGGAATCATAAACAGGGCAGGGCGACGGTGGGGCATTGTCGTCATGCATCAGTTACGGATGGCAGCTTTAACATTGGAGTGTGTTGGAGTCTTATTTCTGTGGAGCCGTCCGTCTCCATATTTTTGGACAAGCTCAGCAACTCAATTGTGAACAACAAGGAAAAAACACACTGCAACCTCCTTCAGTTAAAGCTAGTCACACAGCAAATCCACAGCTGAGAACAAAACAAAGCCCTTACCAAACTATTCATATTCATAACTATTCATATACTCCATGTGATGGCTCATAATTGGACCATTATCACGCTGCAATTATGTCACGCCGGAGAAAATGAGACTAGAGGAGAAATAGCGCTTGGGAGCACAGAATTTGTAAAGTTATCTGATGACTGCGGTTTCAAGACAGAACTCAGTGTCAAAAAATGCTGGACCTGGGGCATGCAGCGGTATAGAGTGGGCACTGGACAACCTGTGGGACAAGGACCTTCAGTGGCTTGGACGTCTGCTGTTTATTGGAAGCATTCGGTAATGAATCCACAGAACCTAATGTATTCTGGCGAAGGGTTCATTCACACCGGTGTCTGAAGGAGACCTGAAGGGAATTATGATGAACACATTTTTGTTTGGCATTTTAAGTATTTTGGTGTTATTATGATTCAAACTGCCATCTTGACCCCTTCATTAGCTACAAGTCACCAATTACACACCTGCATGGAGTAAATACAGATTCACGTAGGATCACACCCACAACATGCTGGTCCTGTGCAATTACCCTCGGGGGCCTTATGTTGGTTGGATCTAATCTCAAAACACGAACACTAACCGTACTGTGAATCAGCCGTAAAATCTGCATGCTGCTCCAAATGTGAGCATATATTATTCCACCGTTCACTTCGCCTTCTCTCCTTCTTCTTCAAGGTCAAAATATGTAGATTTCCACAGCAATATTAAAATACAGACGGAGGGTAGTGGGCGCAGGTGGCGAGAGAAAGCTCGCCTTGGATTGCCATAGAAACTGGTGATGACAAGGCTCTCACAATGCAGCATGCCCTATCTTAGCCTATATATATATATATATATATATATATATATATATATATCTTAGCTTATACTGAAGACAGTAGGAACACGACCCGTTGTGTGACCTGTTCTTTTTTTAATGAAAGAGTTTCCAAAATATGTACATCACTCAACTATGCTATGAAAGCACATAGAAAATACAAGATGATGATGATTTGCTGGATCTGTGTGAGTTGAGTCTGGTTTCTCCGGGTTGAATTTATACCTCCTATGAGTAGCTTTGCGAAAAAGTGTGTAGTGTCAAGCCCTGGTATAGCTTTGATGATATCTCATATATCATGCAAAAAAAGTGTCTGGAATGGCTACAAACCGACAAGATTAACCATGCATGCAACGGGCTGCATTACCCAATATGGGTTGATATTCTATGTCCTACTATTTTTAAACCTTATAGGAAAATACATTAGGTGTGGAGAAATCTTTTTCGAAGTGGTGAACAATGTTAATGTTCTCCAGAATGGAAACATTACATATTGCATATCATGTCGCAGAAAGTGTTTAATGAGATGCTCAAATCAAAGCCAAAACATGTACGTATATAACGGGAATCAGGGAATTTCTACTCTGGCTACACGTCCTGTTAACGTCCAGCATAACATGATTTTAATGCTTGCATAAACTGCTTTAACACATCATATTTTGAGACATATGTGATGCATTATTTATATTTTGGGACACAACTTTCAAGGTGTTCTACGATTCCATTGATATTTTTCTGTGAACTGCAGACATAACATTATGCACGGTAACACAAGAGCAAACAATAGCCGCCGGAAGCCCCAACAGTGAATAACGTCAACGTCGAAGAGAAGAAACCAGCGAAACCGTCGGCTTACCAAGAACGGAGACGTCTTTTGAAGTGTCAGTTAGGTACTCTTCAAAGCAAGTCATAAGGCCTGAAGCACAACACGGCGAGTAGGCTCAATGGGACGCTTCTAAAGTATCACTGACCTAAACATTTTTGCAACTGGGGAGCTACGAGTAACTCTGACCAGTGTCAGAGCTTTAACCTGAAAGAGTTACCTATGCTGTGATTGAGTTGTTAATTCAATCCTGTCTTTTTGTATGTTTAAATCACATTTGAAGGCATTCCTCAGGGTAAATACTGTGCAGTTTGTCAGATTTAAGACCTCAGGCAATGATGAGCGAAAGGTCACAATAACAGAGGAACTCAGCTAGAGCATTCACAGTCTTTTTCAACCATGCAGGTACAAAGATATTAAAATTATTAAATATGAACACAAATATACTTTTTTATTGTAGAACAAATAAACCAAAAAAGTAAACTTACATTGTAGTATCATGACTGCACAAATGTTAAACGTTCGTCATGACAGGTGAAACAATCAATCTAATTGATTGATAGATCAGAGCGTGTTTGATGTGGACAGGTGCCAACTTGCTGCTCGGGGCAGGAACACTGTGGACATTTTTATAATCCTATCTAATCATAAGAACACCTAAGCCTACACTCAGAAAACTGCAGTACTACACTACACCAATTCAAAACTCAAACTCAAACTATATTAAGGCTATTGAGACTATTTAGCCTTTGGTTAAACATTGTATTGTATTATATCTCTCAATTTGATATCTTTAAATAAATATACTTATATAATTACATCTTTAAAATAATATATATATATATATATATATATATATATATATATCATCAGTACTCTCACTATGTTGTTATTGTTATTGATCTGAGTTTTGCGTGTTGCTTTATGCATACAGATATGAAAGTGAGGATCATTGGCATTCACCAGAGCAGAGCCCACACCTGCAGGTCCGCATTAGGCATGCTGAAGTTGTTATACGCAAACGTTTGCCGGTCGACACAGAGAGACTGCGAGAGACAGCGCACACCACAGAGCTCTGCTGCGATGCTGCTTGTGTTAAGTACACTCCCGGCATGATGCGCAGCACACAGCAGTGGAATCAGTTATGAGACGTTTGTTACGTGATAAATGTACAGCGTCATGTTTCGTATGGTACACTTCCATTGAAAACACACACACACACACACACAACTTTTCAAGAACACATATTCAAATGAACCCTCATTAGGTTTTAAATTACGCCCTGAGGGGAATATCAATTTGTGGGGTGCCTTTTTTTTTAACAGGGGGCATTATTATGGCTTCAAGCTAGGGAATGTATTAGGGACAAGAGAGATAAAATGCAAATAGGACAGATTTATTTAGAAAAGATTTATAGGCTATCAAATATGTAGCTATGTTTATAGTATAATATTCTTTAATATTTATATTTTAAGCAAGTCGTTACTCTTTATTTATGATTTGTATAGCTCTTTGGAAAATGACAGATAACATATTTAAATACTGTATACTATAATATATGTTTTTTATTGCAAGTAACGCTCTTACTTTGAAGACTGCTGCAAATATGATCATACATGAAAACCACAGAAAGAGTTTGCTGCAAGTGTTACATTTCCAAATGCCATGACTAATGACCACCCTGTAGCATGGATTATAAGATGCCTTTAAGTGATAATGAGAGATCTTGTGCTAGAACATTACATTCATACCGCATGCACACACACGTGCACATACCCACACGCACAAACTCACACAAACACATGCACGCGCACACACACACACACACACGCACACAACACACACACACACACACACACACACACACACAGAGACCCCTATATCAAAGGGCCCTTCTTAAAGCTTTTCATAGACAAACAGGTGCTTGATTAAATCAGAAGACGAAGAAAAAAAGCTTAGTCTCTGTGTCTTGGCCTTTCAGCACAGACCGCTTTAAATGACTGTTGATGAAGTCCATTTTTAATGATATTTAAATTAAATCAATTAAAATGAATTATATAGTGTGTTGGTTGAAAACTGCTTACAATACAGATAAAGGGCATATTGTGGCTGTTGTAGGAAGACATTAACAATCTCTGTCCCCCACTGAAGTCTATAAATTAGCCTCAATCATGCTGTACAAATTAGGGTACAGCATCTAAATAAAAAAACACTACATTTCTTGGTTGCATTGAGGTGGGAGCCATTCACAGTTACCTGTTGTTCAGTAGATATCAGAAGTCTGTCGTCTGTCTGGCCGTCTGTAGCCCTGATAGCCGATATGATATCCACTGTGAACATCAACAGTAAATCAGCATTACAACCATGGCCAGAATAGACTTGCACCTGTAGGCCTACATCTGGGTATCTGGGTGGCTGTGGGCCAAATACAATGTAACACAATCTCTAGAGGCAACCAGCTGCTGTTTGAAGTCAAATAAATGCATTGTGTCCTCGTACGTTTGTTTAGCAGCTTTGTAGCTCTCGAATTGTTGTTACCAGCGCTCATATGAGGCTCATTATTATTATTATAAATATAGAAACGGCTGAAACTCCACACTGGTTTATAGGCCCCCCAACAGCACGTTCACTTTCACTTGGGATCTGCTGCACCTGGTAAACAGGGAGGTCATTGGGTTCTCCTTCTAAAGCAACGCATCTCTCTGGTCAATGCGTCTCTGCGGTGTCTCCTGTACCAAAGCCTCCCCACACACACAACCACTCGGCTCCTCACGCTCCCCAGATGTGGGGCCGGAGCAGCCCCAATGAAGAGGTGATGAAGAGGGAATGAAGTGGTAATGAAGAGGTAATGGAGAGGGAATGAAGAGGTAATGAAGTGGTAATGAAGAGGTAATGGAGAAGTAATGGAGAGGTAATGAAGAGGTAATGCAACGCTGGTAGGACGCGATCAGAACCCAATGCATCGATTACAACGTTTGAAACTTTGAAACGGAGCCATGCTACCATAGTAGGTCTAGATGGTTTTATGGTTAAGTTAGTTCAATGCTGTGCATTACTGTTAAAAACGACATGATGTGTATGACGTATGATGTGTGACGTGATTCATAATTGTGGAATTTGAAACAGGGTCATAATTTAACAACTCAATAAAAGACTTAACACGTCGTGCCCGCTTAGGCCTACTGAGCGTTTGTTATGGATAGGGGCCCTCTAGTGGTCCGCCAAATTAACTTCAAATCTTACCTGACAAAATGGAATAACAGTTTAACTTGGAAAATATAGGTCTTCTCCTCCTTTGTTGCTGACCTCGTCCCTAACGGCGTCTCCTGCTGCTGGCATCGGGCCCGGGAGGCCTGGGGCTCCCTCACCAACTACAGCTCAGGAACATGATTGACGTACGCTGAAATGAACACGCGTTATAAAGAGCTCACTTGTGGCTTCACGTCATGAACACATGCTGTTAAACTGGCAAATACACAAAACAACGCGCAAGCAAAGCACGTGTCCGCTGGATAAACGACGGGGCGACAACGCGCTGTTCCCCCGATAGAACAGCAGCGACATCTTGTGGATGTTTCGGTAACAACAGCTTGACGAGCTGCGTTTACATTTTAACACATACTAATCTAGGACCTATGACTTCACTTGAAATATTTGTTCACGGAGACCATTGTACCACAATACAGCCAGAATAATCAGAATTGTGTCGAATGTAGGCCTAACCGATGCTGAAAGCAGATGGACACGTGTTAGGCGTATACAATTGTGTGTGTTTTTTGTTGTTGCTTTAATTAATTAAAGGTCCCCCAGTTTGAGCACTGGAGTTAATGCAGACTGTTGAGGGTAGTAGCCTCTCAGCCACACATTTTACTCCAGTAGTAGTTGAGTAAGACGTAGAAACATTTTGGGTTATTCATTTGGTTCAGAAATAATATCCTGTGCATTGAACTATATGCTTATCTAACTTGTGGATAGCCCATATCCCAATTGTTACACGGGCAGAAAAGTGCTTACTGAAATACAATAAGAAAGGGGCACTAAGGTTAATATTCTCTTTTAGGCAGGGACTATTACTTTGAAAATTATACTTTCTCAGGCACGTCCTCCTTATCACATATTTTGTTAGAAATGAGACTTCTGCTAAAGTCTTCTGCTAGGGCCATTATGTTATATACAACAATGGTAGCCTATAATTATTGGCCTATATGTGAAATTGGATTATAAGATAGTAGGCTTATTGTTTATAAAATATTCACCACTATTGTGACATGTGATTGAGGTTATTGGTTACTCCTGATGAGTGAATGCAAATTGATGTTTTCATAACATCCGACCATGCCAAATTACTCCAAATCTGAGTATGTTTCTGCAATACCCACCTCTGACACAAACTGATACTGAACATTTAGTGGCTTGGATGTAGAATCACATCAATGCTTAGGCTAGTTTAGCTGCACCACACAGAATGCATCCAAGTATCCTTTGACCAAATATGATTAATTGAATCTGAGTCAGAGAAGCCTTTTAGGTGACATGGGACCAGGTGGAAACACGTGTGTGAGAAAACAGGAAATTATGACTGGCAGTGGTGGCTGGTTGGTCATTGGATGGTTGGGGCAGTACAAACAAATGAACCCATGCCGGACTAGTGCCCCATGCCATGCCATGCCAGATAGTAGCCTACACACAGAAGTAGCCTCACCCAAATGGCTGTAATACGGCTGTTGGATATACACCTCAAGCAAAACCCTGCATATTCACTGCAACTTTAGGTCTGCTCATTTAATCCATGTCTAATGGACAAGCTGCTGGGCTATACGTCTTGGGGAGAGGAGTTCTATTGTGGGTTGCTAGTTTGATGTGATACATAAAACAGCGCATGGATAGTTCAAAATACAAGTCACAAAAATTAAAATACATTTGTAGCTTAAACCCTAATGAGATAAAATAACAAGAAAAATAGAAATTGGGAGCGGACAGCCAGTTGTGACTTGAAGTAGGCCTAACAGAAGCAAAACAAAGAACGTATAGGAAACACATAACCAATCGCGTGGCTCTGTTGAAGCAGGTGTGTTTGGAGGTGTTTTGTGTCTTGGTAAACAACAGTGTACACTGATTTTAACAAGCTCTGCTAGCAAGCCTGCACAACCCATCATTTTGCCTCTGTGACTAAATGTGATCTAGTGATTTTGTTTAAGCTGGTGAGAGAAATATCAATTTTCTGACAAAGTAACGTTTTCTTCAATCCTGTGTTTTGAAAAGTTGGAATAAGTGTTCAGAGTACAGCAGGAAACATCAGATCTCATGAATCTGATCCTGCAAGCCTGCTGATTGGCTAGTTGTTGTTGTCTACTGTGAACTACTCATTATGAATACATTTGTAGCTAAGCAGAATTAGGGTTTTTAAAAGATGATTTATGAATATATAATTCTGTAAATGTAGCATAGGTGTTACATATGTAATTTGCTATGGATAGAAAGGAAGTGAAGGGAGGAGGAATGAGGGAGTTTTCAAGGTGCTTCAAATTGAGAATCATTTATTGAACAAATAAATGAATTGTTTATATATCTTTCTGTTTCCATTTCATACTGTAACACATATTACATGTTGTTATTTTATATCAGAAAGAGGTTTTGACACTATGGCTACGATGACATTTACTCTCAAAAGTATTATAGTTCCAAAGTAATTTTTGTTTGTGTGAATTTACAAAATATGTCTTTAAGCCAACACATTGTTGACTATTATCATGAGCATTTAAAGCCTACAAATTAATTATGTCATAAAATGCTTCAAATCCTTTGTTAAAGTGGTTTCATATTGTTCTCTCAGACGAGCCATTCAAAATATGCAAATCATTCACTAATGACCCTTGTTAACCTAGTTAAACTGTTAAACGGTGTGGATTCTACCAACCCAGACTAAACCCATACTAAACTCCATTCATACCATAGACATGTGAGTTTCATGTTTACATAAACAGCTCTATGCAGTTTCAGTCAACTATTGTACATATACCACATCCAGCTGAATAGATAAGGTACATTTGACATTTAGGCTAGGCCTACATACATACTGTAAATACAATCATGTTTTTATAGGAAACCAGTATTTTTCTTTCAACAGATTAAATACAATACTAACTGATCAATATTAAAATAACAAATGTCATATGTAGAGGATATGTATATTAACATTTATGTAAATCAAGTGAAAAATAATGTAGAATTCCAAAAATAATCTTGCCATTTCAACGTCTAAAAGCATAACATCATGCAGACAGTCATTACGGTTTCCTCTTTTGTACTGGACGACACCATTTTTAGTGTTTGTCCCGTGCATCTCTGCCAGATTAAAGATGGAAGGTCAGTGTTTTCAATTACAGATGGTATTGCTGATAGCCGGTATCAGATTCTAGATCATGACATCATCTGTACTGGTGGACGGAGCCAACGCGCACGTGGAGGACTGGAAGGCTTTGGACTTAACACTGTTAACACCACAGTCAGATGGATGGGAGGAAGCCGCATGCACATTGTCTATGAAATGCTTCTAACAGTCGAGACGGATGGGATGGATCTGCATGCACATTATGTATGAAATACTTGTAACAGTCATGTGAATGGGATGAAACCACATGCAATTGCCTATGAAATACTTGTAACAGTGAGATGAACGGTACAAATCTGCATGTACATTGTCTATGAAATGCTTATAACGGTCAGATGAATGGCATGAAACTGCATGCACATTGTTTGCTTATGAAAGTCAGATGGATGGATGAATCTTCATGTACATTGTCTGAAATGCTTATAACGGTCACAGGAATGGGATGAAACCGCATGCACATTGTTTGCTTAGAACAATCTGCATTCCACAATTCTGTTCCTGCAGGTCTACAACTACTTCATAATAAATATATAATGATATTGTTTTCTGGAAACACCAACGAACAACACTGCTAATAAATAATACAAAAAGAACAGAGCGAAGGATAAATGAGCGATTTTGGCAAATCCCTATAACAATAACAATATGAAATGTCAGACCACAAGTACTGTTAAAGATTCGTCATATTCTCAACAGAATGTATTCATTATAACCATGTATACAACCTGAATTAAAATATGACATTTGATTAAAATGGCAATACTAGACGAACTGAGTGAATGACTATAACCAAGTACATCTGCTGCACTTTTTCCTCTATAGCCTCTTCCTCTTCATGTCCTACTTCTACTTCATTTCCATCAGAACTACTGAATGTTGTGTGTTGGGTCTTAGAGTAGATATATGTATTTATATATTTAAATATCTGTTTTTTGCAGTGCTTTGCTTCCTCCTTTTTCCATCACTCTCCCTCTCCCTCTCCTCTATGTCCTTCATTCTCTTCTTTCTATTTTTGTGGCTGCTTTTCATTCTGTTTTCTTTCATTGTTTTTCTTTTCTTTCTCGCCTTGGGACCCCATTTTTTTTCTCTTCCTCTATTCAGGTTTTCTTTATTCTGCTTTTTGAATAGTTGTGGTACTTTAAGGGGAAGGGACGTGTGGGGGAGGAGGGATGAGGAGGGGGGAGGGTGGCTGGTTTCAGTCAGAGGAGCTGCAGCACAAAACTTCCTCACACACACACACACACACACACACACACACACCACATGCAGTGTCTCATGGAATGAGTTTGTCACAGACTGAAAGACACACACATACACACATCCACACTCTCCCCTATCCCTATGTATATGGCCCTACAGGGGAATCAGTAGGAGCAAAATATACACTTCCCTAGCATATAGCCTATACGTAATATACACATCCTTAGCATATACAGAAGTGTTCCTGTGTGTGTGTCTGTGAGAGTATAGAGCCAGACACTGGCCCTGTTAAGTTGTGTTAGTTCAGGGTTGAGCATTATAGGGTGATTCATAGTGTATGTGTGTGTGTGTGTGCGTGTGTGTGCGTGCATGTGCGGGCGGGCGGGCGTGTGTGTGTCTCTGTCTGTCTGTGTGTGTGTCTGTGTGTATGTGTGTGTCTGTGTCTTTGTGTGTGTGTGTGTGCGCGTGTGTGGGCGGGCATGCGTGTGTGTGTGTCTGTCTCTGTCTGTCTGTGTGTGTGTGTTTGTGTGTATGTGTATGTGAGATAATATTATCATTACTATCTCCCAGGTGATGTGCATAGAGGGAGGTATTTGCTACTTCATAGGAACATCTTCATCACGGTGTGAGACGACGGCAGGCTTCCTTAACCCCAGCAGCTCCATGCAGACCAACCACTAAGTGGCCTGTAGTCTCCACTCAGATAAGATCATCTATAGGAGAATACTAGCCCACCAAATCCAAAACAATAACGCCATAGACGCCAAGGAGAGAATCCAGTATTGTAGCGATAAAGCGGTTCATATTGAAATAGGATGAGAATAGAGTAATGTCAGACAGTGCTGCAAAACAAAATGAACAAACACACGTCCGCGTTTGGCACCAGCAATATGGAAACCAAGGCAAATCAATTAATCTCTAGGTATCACGACAGGAAATCATTAGCTGTTCTTTAAGATAGCAAGAGACTCCAGCCCTGTGTGCTCCTATGGTTTTCATTGAACACGCAAACACACACACACACACACACACACACACACACATACATTCTGCCCAGGACAAATGTAACGCATTGCAAATGGAGGATGGTTGGTTGAATTGGTTGTGGTGGTGGAAATGATTAAAAATGCAGAATTGACGGGGAAACCGATAAAACTTTCCCCATCCATAGGTAAGAACGGAAAGAAAAAGCAGCATGATGGAATGGCAGGCTTGAAGGGGAGAGAAAGGTGAAAGACAGATGAAAGTGAAGAGAGATAAAAGGCAGAGTGAGGAGGGTGTGGGATAAAGCAGGAGGAAGGGAGGCAGAGATGAAAGCAAAATGAGAAAGATAAGAACAGAGTGAGAGAGACAGAGAGAGAGAAGGGAAGTGGAGGAAGAGATAGATAGTGTACGGAGCGGAGAGAGAGGTAACCATGGAAACTAGGAGGAAGGTACAAAAGAAGAGATAGACAAAGGGGGTTTTGATTTAAAAAGAATGAAACTTGGACGAAAAGAAAAGTAATTCCGACTGAAATTTGTTACCAGGAGGTAGAAGGATAATACAAAAGACTGACGGCAGTGCAGGGACGGCGACGGCTCCGTCCGCACTGTCTGGTTCAGCCAGTTTGAATGCGGTTGGTTTTTAACCATCACAAGGCACTCCAGAGACCTCTAGTGTTAATAGGCTTCTGTGGTTCATTGTGGGCCTCACCTTGAGTAAATCTGGGGCCATTGCAGTATGTAGGACACTCGGGCGGATCGATGACATCACGCTGTCGGTTTTTGTGTACGTCTCTCCGTCACACTATAAGAGTTAAGACCTGCCTCCACGTATCTCTTTGACGGACGAGAATGTATTGCAAAGGCATCTCGATATTTGCGTTATGTTGATGGCTTTCGGGGGGGCTGTGAGCATTGGCGTGACTTCGGCGCTGCTCAAATGGATACAAGTAGCTCGGTAAAGCTTTCTTACCCCCCCCCCCC
>OMKN01010402.1:3275-14913 GCA_900302345.1 Melanonus zugmayeri | reverse complement strand
CTTGCATCAACCTCGATCTTGAATGGCTTTTCAAAATCAGGAGCCGCAAGCACAGGGGTACTGCAAAGCAAAGCTTTTGGCAGTCTGTACAATTAAAAGCATGTTGGCAGTCTGTAGACCATGCAAATGGAACTAACGGACTAATCAGACTAGTCAGTGGAGCTACGACAGAGGAAAAATTCCTGCAAAACCCCCGGTAATAACCGGCCATCCCTAAAAAACGGCGGAGCTCACGCCGCGTAGTGGGAACTGGGAAGGCAGTGATAGCGGCCACTTTAGCCTCCACGGGCCGCACCTCACCTCCCCCAACCTGCTTACCAAGGTAAGTAACAGTGGCCTTACCAAATCACACTTCGCTAAATTCAGCGTCAGGGAAGCCTCCGCTAAGCGCTGGAACACAGTTCTCAGGTGGACACATGGTCAGCCCAATCTGAGGAATACACCACAACATCATCAAGATAAGCAGTACAGTGTGAAACATCAGCTAAAACAATATTAACTAAACGCTGGAATGTGGCAGGCGCGTTTCGCATTCCAAACGCCATAACGGAATATTGCTGAAAACTGTCGGGGGTGACAAAAGCTGAGATCTCTGACGCACGAGCAGTGAGCGGGACTTGCCAGTATCCCTTTAAGAGATCCAGTTTCGTCACGTACCGAGCAGAGCCAATAGTATCGACACAATCGTCGAGGCGCGGCAATGGATAGGAGTCGGGAACCGTGACATTGTTCACTTTGCGATAATCAGTGCAAAACCGAGACGTGCCGTCCGGTTTAGGAACCAGGATGCACGGCGAACTCCAAGGACTAGAGCTGGAGGTTGCCAGGCCATTTTCAATCAAATAGGCAACTTCTCGTTTCATCGCAGACCGTTTACCAGCGTTAACACGGTATGGATGCTGCTTAATAGGAGCTGCTTTTCCCACATCAATATCATGCTCCATGACTGTAGTGCGGGTAGGCACATCACCAAATAAACCAGGGAACTCATTAATTAAGGTGGTAATGCTGGCGCTCTGATCACCATCCAGGTACGATAGGTGCGAGACAAGAGTCGACAACATCTCAGAGTTCAGCAAACGCGGGGTCTGCTGAGGAGCGTTACGCAACCCCAAGCCATCGTCGTCACCATCCACATCACATGAGCCAGGGACTAACACAGCAGGCATTACAGATTTGACAGCGGGCCCTGCAGTCTCATCGGGAATCTTCTCCTGAGGTTTGTCTCTAGCTAGATATAATTTAAGCATGTTGATGTGACAAACGCGAGTCTTGCGTCTCCTGTCGGGAGTCTGGATAACATAATCAGTCTCACTCAACTTCCGTTCCACAGAATAAGGGCCTGAGAAACGGGCAGAGAGAGAGGAGCCTGGAATTGGTAGCAGCACTAACACCTGATCACCTGGTTGCAGCGAACGGGGCACAGCCTTCGCATCAAAGTGACACTTCATCCGTTTCTGCGAGGAGGAGAGAGCGTCTTTCGCAAGAGCGCACGCACTGTGCAATCGCTCACGGAACCTGCTCACATACGCCAACACATTTTGTGAAGGGGCACTACCGGTGCTGAGCTGATCCTTCAACACCCTGAGAGGTCCGCGCACAGTATGTCCGAAGACAAGGTCAGCTGGACTAAATCCTAAGGATTCCTGAACAATCTCACGGATTGCAAACAAGCAAACGGGACACCTTCGTCCCAGTCCTTCTCGGTCTCAAGACAATATTTGCGCAGCATGGACTTAAAAGTTTGATGCCACCGCTCGAGCGCACCTTGCGACTCGGGATGGTAGGCACTAGACACTCTATGTGAAATAGACAGGGACGTCAACACTTGTTTAAAAACATTAGATAGAAAATTAGAACCCTGATCTGTTTGCACAATTTTCGGAAGTCCAAATGTTGAAAAGAACTTTATTAAAGCTTTTACAACCGACTGAGCAGTGATCTTTCTTAGAGGAATAGCCTCGGGGTAGCGCGTAGCTACACACATAATGGTCAACAGGAACTGGTTACCGGTCTTGGACTTGGGTAACGGACCAACACAATCCACTAATACTGCTGAAAGGCTCCCCTAACACGGGTATAGGACGGAGTGGAGCAGGGGGGATAACCTGGTTAGGTTTCCCCGTAACCTGACAGGTATGGCATGTACGGCAGTACTTAGCTACATCTTGCTTAAGACCTGGCCAAAAGAAATTCCGGAGAACTCTATCGTACGTTTTTGTAACACCCAAATGGCCAGACCATACATATCATGCGCAAGAGCTAAAACATGCTGTCGGTATGCGTTGGGCACAACAATCTGATAAGTCACACTCCAATCATGTCCTGAATCACGGTGGGAAGTCCACTTACGCTGAGAAGGTCATTATCTATAAGTAGGCTATCTCCTTCTGGTTACATTCTCAGGAGCAGCAACATTTCATAACACTTAAAAGAGTAGGATCTATTTTCTGGTTAGCTAGAACTCATCACGAGTAATAGATAATGACAGTTTCAAAACGGAGCCAGCGCCCTCCCTGACGCTCTCTTTCCAATGTGTGGAGGGGTTACAGGCTCAAGTTAACGAACTCATTTTGTTCCAACACGGAGGCGAGCACGGAGTCAGACAAGTCCACCGCGTCACCCAACTTCCGAGACTGGGCTCGGGTGACAGCACACGCGGGAAAAACCGTAGGGAAGTTCTCAGCTAAATCGTCAGCCTGAGGTCCAGGGCGTTCCACCACTTCTAAAACAGGCAGCACTTTACCGCCAGCGATATCGTTCCCTAAAATGAAATGAACACCCTTCACTGGCAGGGCAGGCCTGACACCCACTTTGAACATCCCACTGACCAAATCGCTTTTAAAATGTACCTGATGCAATGGGACTGGCACGAAGCCCATTTCTATGCCTTGTACCAGGACACTAGACCCACAAAATGAATCCTCTGATAAAGGTAAACATCGGACAAAATAAATGACTGCGCTGCACCAGTGTCACGTAATCGAATGTTTGCTGATCCTTCAGATCGCCGGTTAAGACACTACACCCGTTAAAACAAATGGTTTGTAACTGGGATCGGGAGAATCCTTTCCACACTCAACGCTAGGCACCACTGTCACTGACTGAGGGACTGTTTGAATCAACCCAACCCCTTTTGGCTTAACAGGCTGGGACTGTTTCCTCTTTAACGTATACAATCAGCAACGACATGGCCCAATCGATGACAATAAAAACACTCCCGTTCCTCCTTAGAGCGGACGGGATTTGTGAACTCCTGACTAGACTGAGAACAGGAGTGGACTCTCCGTATTCCTACTAACTGTACGCGAGAACACATAAACAGGTTTATGCGTGAGTACAAACTCATCCGCTAATACAGCTGCCTGGGACAATAGCGCCACCTTCTGTTCATTTAAATAGGTACTAAACGTTCCGGTAAACTATTTTTGAACTCTTCTATAACATTAACTCCCGGAGGAAGAAAAATCAGTAGCCTTACTGGCGGTGCTCCAACGATCAAAAAGGGTTTCTTTCTCCCTCGCAAACTCCATAAAAGTCTTACTGATGACTTTTTGTGATTCCTAAACTTTTGTCTATACGCCTCCGGCACTAACTCGTAGGCACGGAGAACGGTAGTCTTTACAATGTCTAATCTAAACTGTCCTCAAGAGACAAGGTAGTTAGACTTCTTGGGCTTTACCCACCAGCTTACACTGAAGCAGCAGAGGCCATACCTCTTTAGGCCACCGCAAAGAAGCGGCATGCGCTCAAAAACATTGAAATACGAATCAATTTCAGATCTCTGAATTGAGGTACAACGCAATTTGCTTACTTACTTGAAAGTTCGGACGAGTGAGCTGCTGGGGAATGCAAGGTGGGGTTTATTGCGGGCGAAGCACGCCCAGCTTCAAGTTCAAGTTTACGTAAACTCACCACCTTCTCGCCTCAATCTCCATCCTGCGTATCTCCAAACGGAGTTATAATCGGCCTGCCTATCCTTGTCCTGTCCCTCCGCTTGCAGGCGGGCCAGGCGCATCCTAAGGCGGGCGTTGGTAAACCCAGATCCAGAGGGGTCTGTATCAGGAGTGTGTGGTCAAAACGTGGCAAAGTGAGCGGCGGTTTAGCCTCCCCAAAAGCCCCCCTTCCGCACCAGACGGAGTCGAGGGTGGAGGGAGCGGAGGGGACACCTCGACACACGCTGCCTCACCCCCACCAAGCACTTTCTTCTCCAACAACATATTCACTACCAGTTCCTTAATAGCATCTTTTCTTAGAGTTCTCTTTACTGTCAACCCAAAATGATCCGCGATCATACACAAATCAGCCTTCCGACAGTGATTAATCCGATCCACAGACGGATCCCCTACAAAGTCATCTATACTAAAAGACGCCATGGTCTACGCCAAGCCACTACTATCAAGTAGGTTAATAACCAAAAACCAAACCTGCACAATAACCAATACCATACAATATAATACGTTTGGACGTTAGTTGCACGGATCTTATCCCGGACGAGCCCCCATTTTATGTTACGACCCACGCTGTTACTCGCCTATGTCTAGAGGGCCGACACTTTAACTTTATGATTTCTTTCATTTGGCACCGCCCATAGTTCCCTTAGTCCCTCGGTGACTCGATTGTTTGTTGGTTTAACTTTGAATGTTTGCCTCGTGGAGGCACATTAAAACCGTGCATTTTAAGTCTTGGTGTTTTGTCCGTTTATAGTTTATGTGTCGGCCCTCTGTCCTAGACATAGGCAAGTAACAGCGTGGGTCGTAACAGGTACCACAACAAATAGCCCGAAGCTGTGTGTGTGCATGTATGTATGTGTATGTATGTGTGTGTGTGTGTGTGTGTGTCACAGGCCGGACTTTATTTTATTGATCTGTTGGTTGCGGTGTATTTTAGTTTGCATCAATTATATTTTATATATTATGTTTGCTGTGCTTTGAATTTGATTGACTTTGCAGTGTCCTTTATTGTATGATTATTTTATATTCTATAATTGCCTGTGAACTCCCTTCTCTAAAGAACTCTAACTCAGTGACTGACATGGACAGCCTAGCCAGCCGGTGCAGGAGTGGGCGTTGACCGGCTCCACCTGTTGTATAAGGAAATGGGCGTTCTTCATGATTAGGCACAGGATATAAACAGGAAAGAATCAACTGTTGACAGCACGGAAAGAAAGGAAAAGGAACGCAACCAAAGGGCACCAGAGGACCACACGATGATGCAGATCGAGCCAAGGACCAGGGATAACGAGCACAAGCATGCACCCACAGACCCATCAAATGCATACCAGGGGCCTCATGCATAAACGGTACTTACGCACAAAAGAATGTGTACGCCGACTTCTACGCACACTTTGCGATGTATAAAAAACTAACTTGACCGTAGAATGTGCGCAACCCTACGCAAACCCGGACCCACCCGTAAGTTTCCCGTATTAATATACGTATTAATTATTTATATTAATACGTATATTTTAATTTTGTTGTGAAGCGTATTGTGTTGCATTTTTGTCTGAAATGTGCTATACAAATGAAGATTGGTTGGTTGATTGATTCATTGATTATCATCATCATCACATGTTGGTGGACTGGGTATAAAAAGGCATGCAATTGCAATGCGTAATAATGCACAATGGCTTATTTAGCAATGATAGAGGATTTGGCGAATGGCAGAATTCGTGCAGAGAGAGTATTTAGAGACCGACAAGATTTGCTGGCCAATGATGATGAGTGGCTCATCGGCCGATTCAGATTTCCAAGAGCTGTCCTCTTGGATCTCTGTGCTGAACTTGGCCCAGCTTTACAGAGACGTACCCGCAGAAACCACGCCGATTCACATTCTGAATAGTCTTCTTCTCTCTCGCTGTCATTGTCTGTATGAATATTAATTTGGGGCGTGCCAATGCCCTTTTATAGGCAATTATGGGCGTTACAAGGGTGGGACAAAACGCGCGTTCACGTGCGCCAAGTTTACGTGTCAAGTGTGATTTATAATTGGAAACAGGCGTAGGACGTGCGTGCGCACTGTTTTATACATCGGAATATTACTTAATATTACTTAATTACTTAATTAATAAGTACTTTTCATATTTACGTGAATCCTGCGCAAAGTTTTATGCATGAGGCCCCTGGACTCCAGGATGCTGCCTTGCGGGCTCCCCGCTAGACTATCTTTCAAGTTCGGTGGTGTAGTCTTCCAGAACCGGGTGCCGTCATCGGATTATGAATCTGCTGCTGCCCCAGTCAGAATGACTTTGATCAACGCAAGATCTCTATTCAACGAGACCTTTATTCTTAATTACTTTTTAACCCCTCGTGGATTGGACTTGCTGGTGACGGAAACCTGGCTTAATATTGGTGAGATTGCTCCATTTGTTGAACTCTGTCCTGATGAATAACTTTTTTAGCACGCCTAGACCCTCCGGACGTGGTGGGGGTCTAGCCGCTGTGTTTAAGAATAATTTTAATTGCCGCCCTGATTCTTCTTGACCTTAGCGCAGCGTTGGATACAGTGGATCACGACATCCTAATCGACCGTCTCCAGCACGGGGTTGGTGTTGGTGGCACTGCCTTTCTTAGGTCCCATTCTGTTTCCTATTTACATGCTTCCCCTTGGTCAAATCATTCAAAAGTACATTTCCCTTCAATTGCTATGCAGATCACACACAGCTTTATCTCCCCCCTATCTCCCACCAAGCGACCAGTGCAACCTAAAGTCTCATGGACCGTCTTGAGGACATCAAGTGCTGGATGGCACAAACCTTCCTGCAGCTGAATGAAAGCAAGTCTGAAGTTGTCCTATTTGGCCCCTGACATCAAACTGATTACCAACGGCCTAGGCAACCTGTCCACCCTTGTTAAACCCAATGTTAAAAATATCTATGATATTTGGTATGATATTTGACTCCACCTTTAAGTTTGACAAGCAGGTCAATCAGTAGTAAAAGCCATTTTTTTCCAGCTTTGTACCATTGCTAAAATCAAGTCCTATCTTTCATTTAACGATCTTGAGAAGGTCATCCATGCCTTCATCTCCTCTCACTTAAACTATTGCAACTCCCTGTATACTGGGATCAGTCAATCGTCCCTGTCCCACCTACAACTGGTCCAGACCGCCGCTGCCAGGCTCCTGAGAGACCATATTTGCCCTATTCTGGCCTCTTTCCATTGGCTTCCAGTGTGGTTCAACATTGATTTTAAGGTTCTTCTGTTCGTTTTTGAAGCCCTGAATGGGCAGGCTCCCGCTTATATTAGATTCCTCTTAACCCCTTGTCCCACCTCCAGGTCCCTCAGGTCATCTGACTTGGGGCTCCTGGTTGTCCTGCATTCTAGGCTTAAGCTCAGGGGTGACCGCGCTTTTTCTGTTGCAGCCCCTAGATGGTGGAATAGCATCCCCCTCTCCATCAGATCTGCCCCCTCCATTGATTCCTTTAAGTCCAGGCTTTATTCTTTAGCGTTTGGATCCCCCTGATGTGCTTTGATTTGTGCCTATGTTTTTGATATGTCGTGTGTATTGAGACCTATGTGGGTGTTTCTTGTTTTTAGTATTTGTATTGTGAGTTTGCCTGCTCTGTGTTGTACAGCACTTTGGTCAATGCGAGTTTTTAATGTGCTCTATAAATAAATTTGACTTGACTTAAAATCATACCTACAGCTCCTTTAAGGAGCTAAATAACCCCCGGTATGTCTTAGAAGCGCATGTGTGTCATGTGTCATGTAGGCGTTGTGTGTAGCTCACCTTGGTGGCCGCGGTGACTGCAGCGGTAGCAGCGATGTTTAGACCTCTCTTGCCGAAGCGCATCATGGTTTCGTAGCTCTTATCTTTGGCCTGTGTGATATACTCGTCTATCTCCTGCGGACGCAGCAGGTCGGCGATGGGCAGACACAGTAAAAAGGAGAAAAGGAATGAACACTGTAGTAACACTGACCAAAAAATACATCAAAGTACAACAAAGATGCCCCGATTTCCATGGCGGGACGTAAAGGGACATTTCAGGCAGACAGGTGAGTACCTTCTCTTTGTTGGACAGAGTGGGGTGGACAAACTTGCGGTAGAGGACACTGGAGCCCTTAGTGTAGGGGGACAGGAGCCAGATGACAAAGGCAATCTTCAACTCAAAATAAAATGGGAACCTTGGGAACAAAAAGACCGACAGGACAGTGTCAGAGGAGGCAAAATACACTCTAAAGTCTTACACTCCTGTTCCAAAGAAAACTATGCCAGAAACACTTATTGTAGTGTATTGTAAACAGAAAAGAACAGTAAATATCAGTAAAAGGTCCACTGGTATTTACAGAAAGCATTTTATTTACTACAGATTAGGGCTGCACAATTAATTGCATATTAAATCGAAAGCGCAATTTTTGGCCTCTGCAATTAACTAATCGTGAAAGGTTGCAAATTATAAAAACATAAATAAATCTGATTGTGTATACCCATTACATTAAACTCTAATTACAAACTACAACTCAGCAATTGGTTTATTATTGGGTTTTTTTATATATACAGTAAGCACCACAGAATATTAATTGAAATCGATAATCTGTTGATCACAATTCATTATCACAGCAACAAAAAAACTAAAATCGGGCAAATCGCAATTATAATTTTTTTCATCAATCATACAGCCCTAGATCGGCCGCTATATAATATAGGAGTGTGCTGTTCAGGTTGGGTACAGGCCTCCGGGTGTCATTCTGGCCTGCCACTCACCACGACAGGACCATGTCCGTGACTGTCTCGGCCGTCGAGAACAGCGCAAACACTATCCAGTACATCATCCACTTCACCTGGACAGAAGACACATACACACACATACACGAGAAGAAAACACCACGTGATTAGGCCAGGCCCCCAGCATCCACGTGCTGGAGCATCACATGCGGGCCGTCACACGTGTATACTGAGGCACATCCAGTCATACGCACAACCTATGTTTTGGAGCACTCTGATTGCATCATCGCGCATGACTTGGCTCTCGGAGAGAAGGGGAAAGAGTAGGGGCATTCGATACGTTTATAAAAATAGATTTTACGGTGAGGAGGTGCAGTTTAAGAGATGTAACGTTTGCAGGCTGTACTTCTAATCATAGATATTGTAGCGTAAATATGTATTTGGCCACATATAGGTCTGATATCTTCTGGTAGATTAGGCCATGTGGGAGCAAGGACAAGAACAGGCCCCAGGCATACAGATTCATCGTGTAGGCCTGTGCTGCTGAATCACTTGACTCATCCTGCGAGACAAACAAGGGAATGGTATACAAACCACTGTTCTAAAAATGGCATCCTCCCCTCCTATGCCCCTCACTCTTATCCGCTCCTTCTGTGGCCGCCTGCCAGAGCAGCTATTGAGCGGAGGTTGCTATGGTAACCAGCCAGGAGGAGACTGTGGTCCACAGAGGAGAGCCGGGCAGAGGGCCAGACGACGGCCACTCCTCATCTTGTACCCTCCCTCAGATCCCGGGATGATTCCAGGATGATCACATCCGAAAACAGGAAGTGGGATGTTACCTTACTTTCTGCTTGAAAATGCTCTTTGGCACCTAAAAACTGTCACTGTGTGCAAGTTAAAACTTAATCTAAATGGATTGGGTATTGGTTTCCTTGATATCCCATACAGGTAGAGTTAGTACATGCAGGCTTAAAGAATAGCCCAACCATGAAAATAAACTCAGAAACAGCACCTCCACTGGTGAACCACTTCTTACTGCAATGCCCGTTTCTAATAAGTGCACATTAAAGGGTAACTAAACCCCCAAAATCACTTTTTTCATTTGAAACCCGTTGTTTGGGTCTCACATAGTGTTTGTGAACATGTTTTTTACTAAAACGTAAAGTTGCTGAAATGGGGGAAATTCGCTGTAAAATACAAGGGGTCTGCTACTTCTGGCTAAAAACGCTTTTCCAGAGTGGTAGTTTTCCATCGGCTGCACACCCTGGCTTGACAGAGTGTGAGGTGGGTTTTGACCACGCCCCTCGCACCTGCTCCTATGGAACCCAATGTGACCGTTTTTTCTAAAACCATGATGACTTTTTTTCCCCTCACATCGCATTTTTTTCTTCTTCTGGGCGGAAGTTCTCCTGCTAAAACGGGGGTTTACTTATCCTTTAATGCCAGCAGGTGAAACAATAAGAAAGTGCAATTGCATGAGCAGTGTTTGACTTTATTTTCAGGTTATTCTTTTGTAGAGCAATTTGCAGGATGGCATCCCCGGTGAATTAATGTGCGGAAGGAATGTAGCAAATCAATGTTAAAAGTATTGCCATGGTATTTTTTTACATAGATTTACAGCAGGACTCGTTTTTGTAATGCAATGTGGCAAAAAACTAACTTCAGTGTGACGTAACTAAAAAGGTAAGACAAACACAGCCACAGTCTTCTATAGTTTGCAGGTCCTGCGGCCCATCCTTCCTGCTAGGAGGGTTTTCCACCTCATCGATCTTGAGGCCCAACACTCCACATTGGGATTCTACTCGCCATCCACTCCAGCTGCAAGCTTACCTTTAGTGACATCAGGTCCAAGTTAGCTTTGTCTGTCCCTGAACTTTGCATTACAAAAACAAATCTAGCTGTAAAATAATGAAAAGAACCAATAATAATTTCCCCACACATTAATTGCAATAAAATAACTTATTTCTAAATTATTTCACAATAACATAATGCATGTTCAAGTACAATATCATAATAATTATTTGTCATTAAAGTGAATTACTGTTAGATACTAATGAAAATGTATTTCTTTTAGGACACTTGACAGCAACATGTGTTATTTGATTTAATAGAAACCAGCACAGATCTGAGTGCAGAAATCATCTCACGACAGGGTTCACGTGTGATTCATGAAACATTCGTATCTCGTCAATCACAGCGTAAGATTGATCGGGCGTTGATAAATGTGGCGGCTGAAAACAAGCGTCATTTAAATATCACACCCCTATATATTCTCGGTTTAGACGCCTCGCCCCTAGAGATCACGTATTCTGCGTATAGGGTGCTAATCTAAAATAATTGGTAGGGACATTTCAACAGGTGCTTGATATTGGCAGGACATGTCCCTACATGCCAATGGGTGGACATGATTCTTATAGAGAAACTGTCACATTATGGGCAGTAACAACAAAGGAAACAAAAGGTGAGGGGAGTGACCATCGTGGAGAGTTAAGGATTGGCCATGGCTGAAGCCAGCCATGGCGAGAGAGGTTCATTTGCAATACACTATGGGGGGAAGTGGACATGTCTGCAAGGATGCAAGACAACTAAATAAAGGAGTCAGGAGATTGGCATGGCCTCAGTATCAGACTTTGTGGCTACAGTAGCAATGTGAATGCTAACTAATTTAACACCTTTCAATTGGAGGAAGGGAGCTCTCTTTGAGGTGCAAAGAGACTTTCTACAAAGGCTTATTTAATATATTATAGAAGCTTATGTTTTATGTGGTGTGTAGTTCATATTTTCCACGACATGCATATTGTATACACCAAATCAATGGCTAACCACAGGCCAAATCACAGTAGCAGATTATGTAGTGGTCATCCAGGTGTCATGTTACTACATAGACAACGATACTCACATATTCCTTTACATTCTTGGTTTTGACAGCCTTGTAGGAGGAGTAGGCTGGGTAAAGCGTCCCGAAGGCGAG
>OMKN01010386.1:12077-22668 GCA_900302345.1 Melanonus zugmayeri | reverse complement strand
GCGGCAGGCGGCAGTCGCAGGTAGCTCAGCTGAGAATCGCGCATGCGCAAAGCCGCCGTTGATCCCGCCCTTCCTTACAGAATAATAATTATTATATTAATTAATTAATTATATTATTATTAAAAATAATATTTAGTAGTTTGTAGTAAATGTGTAGTTCTAAAACATATTTAGGGTGCTTTTTACTCCGTTTTTGTCTCTCCTACGACGTTATTCCTCTCCTACAGCATCCATTACAATCACGTGCAAATGGAAAATTATGCAAATTAGGCGATGGCGTCATTTGGCGACTTCTAGCGACTTTTAGGACAGCCAATAGCGACTTTCCTTACTGAGGAGTTTGCAACACTGACACTAATGTGTATATTGTCTGTAACAGCAAAGCATAAAGCTATTTCAGGCCTGTGTCAGGCCTTGATTGAAGAGATATGTGACGCGGTGATCAATATTCAGGTCTCAAAGTCACACTTTTAGCACACAAATGAACACGAACAAAGCGGATTCTGCTAATGTAGAAAAAAAATGTAAACCTGCTACAGCACTTTTTTCATCTGTTTACAATGATTGGTAAAGGTACTATTTCCTTCATCCCCTCGCCGTAGATATACTGAATACTAAACCATCTCTCAACCAATAGGTATGTTTTTGTTTATTTCCGTAGCCTATCGGTCTTAATAACAAACATGGTAATTCGGTCTTGGAAGCTAACTGGATCATCTTCCTAATTCAAATGGTAAAATATTTTATTTCCAAAAAACACTGTAAGTTTGAATCTACGGAGCAATCATGGCAAGGTAACTACACAACCTAAAACTTGAATGACGCTTTAATAGCGTTGAGTCTTTTTCCTCATCTGCCACAATGAGGAAGCTCCTCACAGTAGTATAAGCCTTACTGGCATGATGATAGCTCACACTTCTATTTTCCTTTTCTTTTATACAAAAAAATATTGAAACTATATTTATTGTAAATTGTAGGATTGAAAGAATGCATACACCCAAAACAACCTGGGTTAGGCAACAACGTGTGTAATAAGAATGCATGTAGTGAATGTATTTGTGCATGAAACGACAAATGTACGTTGCCCTATACATGCAATTTGTTTAGTGTGCGTGTGCGTGCCGCAATACATCGGCTTTGTCAGTTTGCCAATACTGTCATTATTTTATTCATTTTTCTGTGTGTGTCCCAGTACTGGTGTCACCAGTAACCCAGTCATTCATAGTATGGCCCTAGCCCTAACACGCTCTCACACTGTCATCCCTTCACAGCGGGTTCTTCACGCTTCCAAGTGTTGTATTTGCATCTGTATTCATTGCTTGTTATCGTCGGTCTCATGTCTGTGACGGAATATTACCTTGTTTGGGTGTTTTCATGTGTTTCTTTGTCTCGTTCGTCAGAAATTGCTTGGCAACACACGTAAACTAGGAATAACCAGGAAAAAAGAAAGAAGGGTGAGCTGCATCATGAAATTGTACCCAAAATCTATCTTAGATTATTACACTGTTTGGTGATTTTGGTGAAAAGTGTGATTTTGGTGATTTTGGTGAAAAACTGTTTTCCACTCAGGATTTAAAAGACGATGCAGAGCCAGAAGAGAAGGAAAGAAAACACAAAGAGCTCAAGGTATGGTCAAGTCTTTCATAACGATTGTATAATAACTACCGACAGAAACCATTGCACTCCTAACCTTCACCAGAAGGGGGATCTCGTATGTGTTTCTTCTGGAGTTTTCCTTTCCCCTCCCAGGTTTTGGGTTTGAGTTTGTCCTTGATCCTTGGTCCTGAATGTGGAACAGTTGACAAAACGATGTAACAAATAAACCAGCATGCTTGAGAACTTTGCTAACTCAGTCGTCTACATGTGTGTTGTGTAGATCTGGACAAGGCTTATATGAGATTAATGGATTGCATTTTAATGGATTCCATGTCTGACCCCTGTGGCCACTGAAAGTGCTTTACAATTAATGCAGGGCTTCCCAACTTTGGGAAGGACCTCACTTGGGGTCACCTGATATGCATATGGGGTCGCGGTGGGAGATTGCTGATTCATAAGCTCGATAGATATTTAATGGTACATTTTTGATACGGTTTTTCAAAAAAGTTAGAAATCATAAAGGCCCCGTATGTACAAAAAGCCTGGACATGATATATCAAGTGGTGGTTTGCAGTGGAGTGTGAAGCGGTTTTTAAGCAATTCCTAACCTAATAACTAAGTAGGATCACAGATGCACATAGCCAAAATGAGTTGCTTCCGCAAAATGGCTGGGTTGCTGAGAAGTTCTGTGGTCTGGAAGGACCTCAAAGTAGATCCGCTTCTGTGTTGAGAGGAGCCAGCTCATGGGGTCTGGTCTGGTTAGGTTGCCCCCTGGATGACCCCCTATGGAGGGGTACCAGTCACAACCAACTGGGAGTAAACCCCAGGGAAGACTCTGGATGCGTTCAAATACAGTTGACATTTTATGAATTAATCTGTATTTGTTTCTGCTCTTATTGTATAAGCTGAAGCCGTTGTATAAGGAGTTGCTGTACACCATCGCTTATAAACTGGGGAAACCAGCCTCCACCGAGACCTTTTCAGATGAACACCTCCACCGGTACATCAGAGAGGTACTAAATACATCCCTGTATACTCTTGGTCCTATCATTGTATGTAGTCAAACTTAAAGGAGCAGGAGTCATCTAAAAGGCTGTTAAATTTCAATGGGCCTTTCTCTCTCACTTCCTGCCAGGCCTTCCTGATGAGTGAATCAGAGCACCACAGCTTGATGGGGAAAGTTCAGTGCAGCCAGGTGACAACAGGACAGCGACATAATCCCTTAGCACACCATTAAAACATTGTATTACAAATACACTAGCAAGCTTGCGGCATCTACACGTTGCATTCCTATTCTGCAAAGCGTACATTGGTTTGATATGACGATCTATGTATTTGTCTGCTCTTCACAGGCCCCTGTGTACTGTTTGAAGGCCACGGTGAAGGAGGCCAAGGGAATTCTGGGCAAAGACATCTCTGGTGGATATAGTCCTCAATAACCCTCTACCCCAGTGGTTCTCAACTGGTCTAGCCTCAGGACTCACATGTGTCATTAGTCATTAAGGACCCGACCCAAAAAAAGAAATGTATTCACCAATATTGCACAATGCCTTCCTGTACTGTTAAAAACATTAAGTGAACAAAAAGCTTCAATCATTGGGGCTAAACTCAATGAAATAGTGAGCCATTAAAACACGAATTAACATTGAAACAGTAGTTAATTCATGGGCTTCTTTCTAAAGATTAAGGTTTGGCATATGCTCTGTGACCCACTCAAAATGCCCTCAGGTTCAGAATCACTGCTCTACCCCAAATTCACCTTCACCTGATCTCTGACCTCCTGGTGTGTGTGTGTGTGTGTGTTCGTGTTCCTGGCAGGGTTCAGCGACCCCTACTGCCTGCTGGCCATCGTGGAGGATGAGAAGGAGAGTCGTGCGCGGAGCTCCAGGATCAAACCCCACAAGTCTGTGGTGAAGGACGCAGCATCGGATGAGAACATCTACAGTACCGACATCAAGAAGCAGACTCTGAACCCCACCTGGAACCAGACCTTCATACTGTGAGTGTGTGTGTGCATGTGTGTGTGAGTGTTTTGTTGTATCGGGCATTCCTTTAACTGTTTGTTTTTGGGATTGTAACATTTTCGCTTCCCTCCCTATTTCTGAATCCAGTGAGTTTGAGGACACTGAAGGAGCAAGCTTCCACTTGGAGATGTGGTGAGATGATCTGATGCCTGGTATTGTTGTTGTTGTTATTATTATTATCAGCAGTAACCGCTTCTCCCCTCTTATCTACACCTATGTGTTGTACCTTGTATATACGCTTCCAGGGACAAGGATGAGGAGCTGTCTCTTTCCCAGAAACTAGAGGACCTCCAAAGCAACTTCAACAGTTTAAGAAGGTTCTCTGATATTCAAAGAGATTCGGAGACTGAAAGAGCCATTACATAGGGGATGCGGACACATGACCATGCCTAATTATGTCTTTACAGGATGTTTAAGGATGCCAAAAAAGGAAAGGGGGAGGATGACTTTTTGGGAACTATTGTCATAAAGCTTCAGGTAAATCTTCCTGTCGACTAGGCTATTCGATCCATCAGTTACTCCAGATGGGAAAAACAAGAATTATGATGAATGAATGAGGATTTAAGCATATTGTCTATGAAACCAACTGTTAAACTGTTAACTGTTATAACCCCAATCCCCCTATACCCAGGATCTCCAATGCAATGAGGACAACTGGTACGAGCTGGAGCCCAGAACAGAGAGGTATCCTGACCGCGGACAGTGCCACCTGAACCTCAAGTTCATTCACAAAGAGGTGGGACGGCCATTTAGTGACACAGCAATGGGTTTATATTGTTAGGAATTTTATGTTGTACACAAACGTGAGAGCATGCAAAAGCACTAAAATCTAACAATGGGGACAAAAAAAATCTGATTTCTTCTACATCACCATCATCACATGATCTTAATTGTCATATGTCACTCAGAGATTTGTTGTGCTTTATAGAGAGATATATATATATATATATATGAGATGACTTGGGACTAGCAATGATATGTATGCTCAATTTAGGTCAATTTATGCATATATCTCTATACAAACTAAACATATTGTGCGTATTATTGTGTATGGACTCACAGAGAGATGACACGCTGAGTGCCAGCCGAAATGCCTACGCCAACTACTGCGGAATCCTGCAGCAGTTTGTCCAAGCCTACATCACTAAGCAACAGGTATGCATTGCACTCACCCCCCGTGTAAGTACTAGTATACTGTTGTGTACTAGTATACTGTTGTGAATGCTGATGTTGCTCTCCCAGGGGCGTGTTCCGTGGAAAGGGGAGTTGAGCGGCGAGGGTCAAATGCTGTTGAAGCTGTACGCCACCCAGAACGACCTGTCCCCTTTCCTTCAGGAGCTGGGGTAAGCAATGGCACCCGAACCTTTTCTCTCTGTGACAGCTGGAAAGGCTAACATAATGCTATGCTGGTTAGCGTTGCTGGTTCTGCAGCACGCACGCTGAATGTCAAAAGGTTGAGCAGATTATGGCAAACAAAGACCTGGAAATGAGTACGTTTAAAGATATTTGGTGGTAAAACAAAGCATGTTCTCCTTTTAAAAGAAATACAGAACGCCAAACTCAAACATGGACATATGGCCACCTCGTAGCATAATTTTTCACTAAATTGAATGTCTGTTCACTTGCCGTTCCCTGGAACAGACATGAGTCAATCACAAAACAAGAAGTGCAGCAGCCAACATTGGTCATTTCTTGTCATGGCATAGCTCTATATAGAACTGACAGTATTTTGCATTGGTGGTATGCAACGCAGAATACTGTCAGTTCAGACAATTTGTCAATATGTCCACCAGATTGGATGCTGTCCATATAGTCCCATACATCCATGGGTGACTTTAGTGGTTTATTTTACTCTTTCATTTGTAATTCAAACAGTGTGCCATGTCACCGTGCCACTCCGTCTACTTGTGTTGTCTTGTGCTATTTTGTTGCGTGTTAAATTCCTCTTCGATTCAGTTTTGTACTGTGAGCGAGCAAGAATTAAAGCAACTCAAAGTCAAAACTCCTGCACAACTCTGTGGCTTACGCCTGTCCTCCCCTGAACAGGAAGTGGGTGTCATACAGTAAACTGTACCAGAGTTTAGAGGTGGACTCCTCCGTCCTGTTCCAGCAGATCACCGGCATAGAGTACCACTGGCGCCAGCAGGAGCTGCCGTACGAGCAGGTGAGGCAGGCTCAAAATAAACTGATGCTGCATGCTCCCCTATACAATATACTGCTCACAGTTATCCTTCACCTGAATCTGGGAAACTAGCTGTATAGCACTGAGCACTTGAATTCATAGTTGCTCAATCGATAACGATATGTTAATTATGGTGTGCTCACTTGTTTAGCATTTGCAGTTCCAAAGGTATATTTTAAGTTTATTTGTTTGAATGCATCCCATGAGAGGTAAATGACAATATATCTTCCTAATATATTAATACCCCTGCAGTTTCCTGACAACATCCACAACAAAACATAAAAATAAACATATTGCCAATACTAAGATACTGGACCCATTTATAATAGGCCATATAATAAAACCTTGAGGTTAAAAATGAAATTGTCTCTTCCTAGAAACGGGAACTCGGGGACTCTCTGCATGGATTTCTCCGCTACGGCCTGTGTCTGGTGTCAAAGTACCGAGACATCTTCCCCCCCACGCTGGCCGCTACCCCCCGACTGCAAACTCTGCTCAGGTAGTCAGAATACACACACCTGTATCCATGCTTTAGAGAAGCTCTTTTGCATGTTATCACCCTGCAGCATGTTAGGAGCACATATGATAATTGACCTGATCATATAGCTTAAAGGTGGCTGGTGTTATACACTATGGGACCTGCTGCCGTGGATATATTATAAGAACCTGCCACATTATCACACTGTGTATTGTATTGTATTGTATTCTCTCTCTCGCTCTCTATCTCTCTCTCCCTTTCCCCCTCTCTCTCTCTCTCTCTCGCTCGCTCCCTTTCCCTCTCTCCCTCCCTCCCTCTCCCCAACATTAACATTGGGAAGGTAGGCAGGTGTTTCATTTATGTGTGTCCATGCATCAGCAGTGGTTAATGTGTGTTATCTTCACTAGTGTAGTCTGCTACCCACACTGCGATAACATGGGATATGGGTTGAGAAACAGCTTGTCTTTCTCTAGTGTTCTAGTTCAGATCTGTAAGATGCAGGCCTTCCAGAAACTGAACCCTGCTCAGTTTGAGCTGCAGGAAGAGGTCAGCGATGCTGTGCAGGTCAGTGGTGATGATACAAAATACAAATAAGAAAAAAGTTTGAATTCACGTTAATGCTGTCGCTGTCGTTTGATTTCCCCACCTCACACAATGCGGTTATTCTCTCCTCCTTAGGCAGGCACACAGGAGTGGTTTACCATCAAAAAGAGTTTACATCAACCAATGACTAAGGTGATTATATAGACATTAATGTTCTTACCATCAATGAAATTATGAAATAAATGCTTTCTTCTCTTTATACGTTTTTCATATTGTATCATGTGTTGGGTTCTTCTTATTCTCCAGGACCTGGTAGAGATTGTTGGTGCCCTCGCAAGGTTGATTGGGGAAATGCAAGAGGATGTGAAAAATTGCAAAAATGTTTGGAACCGTGTATTTGTCAGGTAAGGTGGAACAAACAGAACAACTGGGGGAAGGCAGATGCTCTCAGAATATCCAAATATAAATGCGTTTGTAAATAGTACATACATTTTTTTGGACAATTTATTCAGGAAGTCCTATCACTAGCACTATAGCCTAGTGCTGCTATCAGGCACCTCTTGCAAAAGAGGTGCCTGATAGCAGCACAATCACAAACAACACATGACATAATATACAGACAAATACATATATACAATATATATAATGAAATAGGATGGAGGACATAGTGTAATATGCACATAGTGTAATAATATGCACATACATAGTGTAAGTGTGTACTTTTTAAAATAGTTCCTTTCCTTTTCTTCCTTACCTCTAAAGTGCTGTGCAATTGGATGTGTTCACTGTTGTCTACCTGAAGCTGGACTCATTGGTAAGTGACACAGCTTTGAGTTTAATTCACTATCAGCTTGATTCCAGTAGGAATGACAACTTCTCCTCTCTCTTGCCATTTTCCTCTACCATTTATTTCCCATCTCTCCTTTATTGTCCTTTCCTCTCCAAACATGTCCTCTCCTTTCATATGCCCTCTCTCTTCTCCCCTCTCATCTTTTCTCTCCTTTCCTCTCCCCTCCCAGCTCGCTCAGGAGATGCGTGAGACCTTCCGTCTGATCGAGGGGCAGATGGACCAGAAGTTGGCCAACAGCCTGTATCCCGTCTACCTCAGCCTCCAGTCCATCCACAAAGACAAGGCCTCCTTGCAGAAGTGGTATGGCATGCTTATCAAAGGTCTTCTCAAAGTCGTCCGTCCACACGCTACCGATAGATACAGTAAAAAAACAAAAACACCCAGGGACATACACTATGAATAATGATCACCTGATCCCGGGTCAGAAAAGTAGCTTCACTCCGATCCTCCACTTTAATACAATTCCGAGGCCTTTTTACTTTTATTTTCACTCTAGGCATTCTCATACTCATGAACATGTGAACATAAACATCCAGAAACTATTTTAATAGCTTCAATATGTAAAATACATTTAAATGTCACATCCTAAAGTACCTTTAAGTACATTACATTTTCCCTTTCCCACATATATACTGGCTTATATACCCACTTATATTATATACTGTATATATATATATATATATATATACTGTATATAACTGCTGTTTCAGGGAGAACATAGAGCTGACCAACTTCCACAAGGGATTCCAGGATGCTCTGCCATACTGGCTGAATCAGGCCTACAGCACCACCATGGACCGGGTGGAGCGGGCAGTGCAGGTGGACCAGGTAGAACGCTTCATCCTATAACCTTTTTGTTTTCAATTCCTTCTGTTGATTGGGGACATGGATCACGGTGTCCGATGTCGATTCAATAACAGATTCGATTGATTTAGAGTATTGGTCCAAATATCCAGTCGCTTATCAAACATGAAATATGTCAAATATTGAAAAGAGCTGTTTTGACGTAGGAGGAGGCATGCTAAAGGTCAAAAGAACAATCTTTCAATTCAAAACATTCAGTATTGGCTGATTCTTGAAAGAGTTTCAAGAAAGAGCTATGCTTTTTCAATGATCAGTAAAACTTAAGTCTAGGTCTTAAGACCTTTAGTCAAATGATCAATTGAAAAAGCGCCACAGTACTCCATAGTTGCACGACCAGCTCCCATCCCATCCTCCACTCTCTCTGTCCCCAGCTCCAGCCCCTGGAGGCCGTCAAGCGCAGCTCGTCGGTGGTGGACCTGGTGATGATCCTCCAGCCCATCTCCAAGCTGTGGGAGGACCTGTCCTGGCCGGACCCTGAGGAGGCCTTCATGCTCATGGTCAAGCTGACCGAGGTTGATACGCTGCCACTGCCATTGTATAGGTTGTGTTTGTTATGATGTCACAACTATAAGGGTGCCATCGTAGGTTTTGAAGAAGGCTTAATGGATTATTAGGGTATCAATGTGTCGCCGTCAGAGTTCATGTTGAATTGATGACTAGTCGTGTGTGTGTGCACGTCAAATTGACAGTGTTTTATTATGTGTAGTATAACATGGTCTCTGTGTGTGTGTGTGCATGCTTCAGGACATGTGTAAGATCATGGTGACCTATTGTCACATCCTGAAGGGGCGTGTCAGGGTGCTCTCTGAGAAGTCGGACCACGGGGTCGCCGTCAATATGGTGAGTAGAGAGTAGACTCGCGTTAGAGACTGAGGTGTGAGAGGATCTCCTCTGTTCATTCTTCTGTTCTTCTTCTGTTGTTTTCAAGAGGAATCCTTCAGCCCTGAGATAAAACAGCAGGGACAGATTATTCTGTGGTGAAACACAGGCTGGTTGCTACATGGCAGCATCAACATTTCAGCCGATCAAAAAGAGTGATTGCAAAACAAGCTTAGTTTGGTGTTTTCCCTGTAGTTTGCAGTTTGTCTTTGGTTACTTTTTAACTCTTTGACATACTATGTAATATGTATTTAATATTATATTAATATTATAGTAATACATTTACAGTAAATACATCTGGCATCTGTATCCAGGATGCCTACAGGTAGATGGTAGACATTGTAGATTGCAGGGGTGGTAACCCAGTACCTTTCGGCTGGGAGTCGAACACCCTAGCCCAGCCACTGCACTATCCTGCCCCCAATACTCATGAATTATATTCACACAGATTCATCACAAAGATTCGAGACCAGTTATGAGAAAGAGCGGAAGAGAGCAAATTTTGAAACTAAACAACCAAAAAAATGCCCCCTCCCTGTCTACTCCCTCCCTCCCTATGTTTCTCCGCCATTGAGAAGTGTTGCATTTGACACACCTGTGATTCCCAGGCAAGATGGATTCCCCGAACCAATCAGGTTAAGAGATGCCCTGATTGGTCAGATATGAACCGAGAGTGGGTTAAAATCTAAATCAGCTCATACAGAGGCAGGCGCAGTCAACCTCAATTTCACTCACGAATAGGTGACGGATGGCTACGGTGGCACATCTTTCATTACAAACGTCTGTCTCTCTGACGGTGTCCACCGGTCCACAGTTGTGCGTCGTGGTCAACGACCTGGAGTACCTCCGCTCCGAGTTGATCCGCCTCCCCACCAAGCTCAAATGGGCGGAGCTCCGCGAACGCACCATTAACGTGATCGGAGAGAGCCAGTTCAGCAACACACTGGAATCGCAGCTGCTGCAGGTCAAGGGGGTCCTGGGGAAGGAGATCCGCTCTGCTCTGGACACCCTCGGTAAACAGGTAGGGAGACAGTATCATCCACATGTTATTTTAAAGTGTGGTGAGGCAGATAGGAAACCATTTTGATAGTCCTCTCTGTCTGTGTCTCTTTCTGTCTCTCTGTCTATGTCTCGCTGTCTCCCCCCCCCTATATTCATCTATCTCTCTCGCTCTC
>OMKN01010353.1:1439-14169 GCA_900302345.1 Melanonus zugmayeri | reverse complement strand
CCCTGTAGCATCATGGGTATTGTAGTGCTGTAGCGCTGGGGCTTAACGTTTGGCCCATGCCATTCCGCTTGGAAAGGACCAGTCCCTGAGAAAACAGACAAAGAGATGGGTTAGGTTCAGACTCATCTGTGATTACTACCAGGGGGGGGTCATTGCTAGAAGAAAAGGTCAAAGTCAGAGTGTTTTGTTGTCAGATGCGCAGAATGACATCATTGAGGTCAGTCTGTATATTGAAATTCAATGACAACTTATCGATGTGCTCCAAAAATAAATGAAACAAAAGAACCAAAGTAGTGTCTGTCCAATTATCCTGATAAGCTGCATCCTCTGGCTGTCCCAACAATGTCAGTTATAAAAAAAAAAAATAATGAATAATACTTTTTACAAAAGTGTGTGGGTAAAACATTTATATTATTTATATATATATACTCTCCTTTGTGTGAAAAGTGTACTTGGTGTACACTGGTGACACTGTAATAACGTCTTTCATAATTCACACACACCAAAAACGCCAGACGAGACAATAAGTGGATGCAACGAAAGGCAGGCGTTGCCAGCACCTCGGACACGCTTAGTGCGTCTATTAAAGTTTGTAGACTGTTACTGTCTCACTTGTGTGCCCGTGAGAAGACACAGTGTCCTTCAGGACATCAATTATGCATACCGGCACAGTTTATGAGGAACTAGGAATCGAGAATAGCTTCAGACAAAATAAAGAAGAAACGAAATTCCTCTAGTCCTCTAATTTCCAATTTTTTTCTCTTTTTAACCGGCATTTTTGGGCTTTTTCTCATATATCTCAGCCATCTGGATGATTTGTAGGGCTACGCCACAGAGTATGATTTCCCCTATTAGTCACTCCCGCCACACTAGAATAAAAGTATGAACTGTAAGACACCAACTCTGTTAATATTCAAGCATGCAGGTTTTAAGATGCACTTCATCAATCAAAGAAACTTTATTTTTCTGTTAGCAACTTCGTCCGCATGGTTCAAGGTTACGGTGCGTTTAAGACATCCGAGTCTTTTAAACAAGACAACAAACAGAAAGCCGTGTAAAGTGTCCCGGCACATTCTGAGTCTAAAAATGTCCGGATCGGTCCGAGGCCTCGGAGCGTCCGTCGGCCCACTGTGTGGCCCTGACCCCCAGCTCATAACATCCTAACAGGTCCGTGAAATGGGACCTCCTGTCTTTTTTACAGGATATCTAAGCACGTGCAGACAGCAGTAATGTTGATTTTAGCGGTGCATGTTCAAAACCAGGGAGCACAAGAACCAAGACCACAGAGTAGCTGTGGAGTCTGTTTCAGACTCAGCTATGAAGCGCTCTGCCAGGCAGACATATTGTCAACAAACACAAACCGGTAAAACAAGCAAACATTTGGCCGCGACTTGTGAATCAATTTCGGTGTTTGAGATACTAATTGAAATTGATGTAGCGGTTCTCGCAAAAAGTAAATGTTTCCCGGGAAAACAGGAAGAAACTTGACTTTCAGTCGAATTCTCACAGGCTTTGAGTCTTCCTGGGAACTAAGAAAACAAAGGCGGGGGTTTTGCCTAATTCCCATCTGGTTTCTGGGGAGTAGTTTAATTGGTGGACTAACCAAAGCCATATTCCCATATCCACTGTAAGGGAAATCAGCTGAATAAGTAGGCTAAATGTACACGTCTCAGCTCTGCTTCCCACTCGTTATGTAGCCTGCGATTCTGCACGTATCCTACCTTTAAACGTGACCAGAAAAATGTTGCCCTGTGACCACCAATCCACTGACTGACTGACTGACTGACTGACTGGATCATCTGCATTGGCAGGAAAATGCACTTTGCCAAGCACAGGCACAGTGACAAAGCTCAGATATACACACAAACAAATTACATTCATCACACATCAAAAAGGAGGCTGCTTGATTTTGTGTGTGTGGGGACAGGGAGCAGGGGGTTTCTCACCACAAAATCCCCTCCACATCAATGTTTCATTAAAACATGGAAACTAAAACATCTGTACATTCATTAATATTATTTATGCACAATTGCTTTGGGCTTCGTGCCCGTGGGTTCCTACCAAATCATAAATTATATTTCATAAGCCGCGTTCTCGCTGTGATGTTCCCATAGCTTCATTCTCGTGAGAAAATAAACTTCCATCAAATGATATTCTCTCTACATCATTACACAGTAATTCATATCTAGTCATGTATCCAAAGCAACCTACAGTGAATTCATGAGTACAGATAGGCTTTGGACCTGGGGGATCGAACCCCGTACCTTTTGGCTAGGAGTGCAAACACCACTACACTGTCCTCTTGCAACTACTATTTTTATATTTGTAAAATATTTGTGAGAATTCTTTTTTCGATTTTCTGTTTTATCTATTCGGGTTTGAGGTGTACAAAATGCACTGAAATTGAAGCTGAGAAATAGATAGAATCCCATGGGAAGGGAGATGGTGGTTGTTTATTTTGGATCTGCTGTGGACCTGTATCACAGTGGTGTTGGTGCCATGGCAACTGTTGCTTACACTCACTGTCAATGTGTTTCCAGTCAATGCTTGAAGTCAGAAAACAATTATAACGTTCTCCCCTTACACAACCAAGTGTGAGAAGGGAATGGTCCTCTGAGTGCACCTCTGATACTGTTTGCATGTAATGGCAAACTGGGTTAATCCAGAGCTTCTCTCTCTTTCTTTATCTATGTGTGTGTGTGTGTGTGTGTATGTGTGTGTGTACGTGCGTGCATGCGTGTTTGTGTGTGTGCGTACGTGTTTGTGTGTGTGTGTGTGAGAGTGTTTCCATGTTCAGGCATGAAACAGGACTGAGCAGCAGCTGCCAGTGTAATAATATGAATAAGAAAAGATAATATTAAATAATACATTTCCAATAAATCTTGGAAAGGAAAACCTGGGGGTTCAGATTGTGATTCTGGTTTAGGTGGCGTCACCCAACAAGACGCCTTTTCAAAGAACACTGGACTGAGATGAACTTGACGTGGCTCAGCTTAGCAATATTTAATTTATTTAAATATTGGATTCATATTTATTTTAGGGAAGAAAATGGTGTCTGTCAATTTCTTATGAAGTCGATACATTTGCTATGGTTCCATATTTAATATATGCAATATATTACAATTGAATATAGGTCACTAAGGATTTCAAACTAACATTTTTCATCTTTCGGAACAAAGGTTTCCTTCAAGAAACAAAGGTTCCTTACAGAAACACCTATAGCTATGCTTATATATCCAATTAATAATTCCTTAAAAAACCCTCACTGACCTATTACCGCAAGGAACGCCCCACCTAGCATTCATTACTCTCTCAGAGAGCTCTTAAATAACAGAAAACTAAGAGGCTTTGAAGAGTTTCAAGACGATGGTCTTATGAACTAGATCTAAGCTAACCTATGTTTCCCTCCCCGGAGGGTGCGCAAGAAAATATAATAGGCCAAAAAATAAAAATCATGAATAATTATAAGTGTTTTGTACTTTTCCAACGTTGATGGCTGCACCCATATAATGAAATCTAATAAGTAGTGCTATGGCACCAACTAAGTTACATTTAATACCAATGTTGGTCTGTGAAATCATTGTCAATACATTTACATAACACTGCATGGTTTAGCACTTTTATCCAAAACAGCTTACGGTTGTGGCTGAGTAAATAAAACCACATTTTTTCAGTACAATGCAGTTACATTTTTTTTTAATTGGATAGAGTGCAGGAGTAGCTGCAGGAATCAGCAACTAAAGGCTGGTAAACCTTGGTTATGATGGACCATATTGTACAGAAGATGACTATAGTCATAGAGATCCCCTGGTGATGCCCTTGGAGGGGTCTTCTGTCTTCTAGCCAATGGGAGCCCTGCACAAACAAAAGCTGGCGTCTTTCATGAAAACCACCATATTGTCCTGTATACACCAATAGACAGGCGTACACGGTTCAGGGGCTAAGATGTTCAACATTGCATTTTTTGAATCATATTGAAGACCACAATATATATCAGGTTTTTACAAATAATCCACAGGTTCTACCGCTGAGTGTAGACGTACTGCGAGGAGACCAGCCGAAGGCTTACAAGTACTTATCTTCAACTTCCACTTTTCTCCTCCTCTCGGTTCAATTTTACCCTTATTTTTTAGTGAGACCATAGGAAACCATCAATGTGCAGCACAGTTTGAAGATGAGATAAGTTAGCATACTGCGGCTAGCACGGGAGGGTGGGAAACACTGAAATAAGAAAGCCTGTGTAACTCATAAAAAAGTACCAAATCTTCTTTCAAACAGAAACTTAAATGAGGTTAAGCTTCAAAGCCGCCAAATCCATTAAAACACCCTGACTCAACAATGGATCTAACGAGTCACACAACTCAAAATCGTTATTAATACTTTGTGAAATCTGCACAACAACACTGTTGTCAGTACACTGAGTTAGAGCGGAGTAAACGTCTTTGCATGCGACGCCACACCGCTCGGGAAGGCAGTATCGTGATAATGAGACAGCTACTACAAAGGGTGGATGCTCAGAGGCATCTCGTCGTGGAGATGGGGAAGCGGGGTAGGAGGGGGTGGTATCTTCTGTGAGAAAGTTCATCAAGTCCAAGTCATGGGTAATTTATCTTTGGTGTGCGTCTGCTTGCCACCTCGATGCCATCCAACCCCAGGATGGGAAACGAACCAAACACAGACACCGCTCCACCGCGTTGGAGGTTGTGGTGGAGGCAATTTTGGATCAGAAACAGGCGTGAACCAGCCAACGTGAACCATCTTCTTTTAGGCCATGTCCCTAAAAGATGTCCACACGATGTTAGTGACGCTGTCCATCCACAGTAGACTGAAACAGTGTTTTCACCGCTCATGTCTATGCCCAGACCCCGCTGGTCTTATCCAGCAACTCTGGATAAAATCCATTAGTTCAAAAAGCTCTGTTTTTGGTGGTGGGAAGCTGCTGGCTTAGGAGAGAGAAAAAAAAATCTGTTTTAACATTTAGCTGGCGTAGTTGACATGGCCTTAGTTTCAAGTCATCCATCTTGTCCCCATGCCGCTCTCTCTCCCTTCAACAACATTTAATTACAGGTGATGCTAACGAGGTGTTAATTAATGGATGCGACAACCCCCTCCCCACCTCTACTCCAAACACAGCGGACCCCTGAGGGCCCTGACTGTGTAAACATCAGGGCCGTCGCATTACCATAAACCAATAGTAAACCGCACCACTAAGCAGCACACTTTAAACCCAGAGAAATGTTTAAAATGGCAGGAAATACTGTATGTTAACGCCAACATGTTGACATGTGCCCAATGGACGACCAACTGTGGAGGAGACATTTCCATGCTGTCAGTCAGGTTTGTACGGTAGATGGGGGAAGGCCAGGTGGCGGAGTGGGGGTTATGCCAGGTAAGGTTAGTGGGGTGGAGGGGGTTGTTTCACTGTAAGGACTTCAGATTCACGTCTTGCACTCGCCACACTTTACATCCCAGAGCAAAGAGGTTGTGGGATTTGCATGATCTTGTCTCACATGCTCAGAAGCTCAGAACCAGGCGCACGGCAGATGAACCTCGGCAGAGGTTTTACCCAAAGCATTTGTTCATTTTCTGTCAATCAGATAGCAAGCATACAGGGTTTTGAGAAAGCATATCAGAAAGACTACTTTTACAGAACATGAATGCATGCACGCACGCGCACACACACACACACGCGCGCTTGTGTGTGTGTACACATGTGTATTCCATTGATGTAATATTCCCTGTGTCTCTCAGAACTGTCTACTCTCCTACCAAAGCCTTCACAGTATTAAATGAAGAGTGAAGTGTTATAGTCTGGTGGATGACAGTCAGACGGATGGACGATAGACCAATCAGTGGCCATGTCCTGTTATCATTCGACCAATTACAGGGAGATGGGGTTGGTCTTCAGTTATAAGTTACGATGTTGGCTGTTCTTAAAAGGCTGAACTCCAATGCATACTCAATGTACAATACACTTAATCCATCTGTAAATGGTCCAAAAAATACTAATATATACAGCATGTGAAAGAGGCTCTCTCTTTTCCATTGAATTCTATATATATTCCTCAATATACACACGATCTGACAGCTCCCCCGTCGTCCTCTATCTTCATTGTTTTATCTCTCTGTGCCCACTCTGCTCCTGGTGGAGTACAACCTCTAGACTTCTCCACTAGACTACCGCTAGAATAGTCCTCCAGCGGAGCGTCCCTGTAGAGCTCCACACGTCTGTTACCCACATTGAAGGCATTGACTGGCTTCTAGCCTTTATTATCTGGTAGAAAAGCCTCGCTTCCATCTACAAGCAGACATATAGACACGCATGCATACAGACACACACATACAGAACACACATACAGACATGCACAAACACAAATACACACACACTCTTGCTCTCAGATACACAAAGATTGAACCACGGTCACTCGTCTCTGAAATGTGTCCACATGCCCCCGTGGATTCGCAAAGCGATATCACGGTGGTGTTATGGGTTCATACCTTTGATGCGACGTAGTTTGCACGTGAACGAAGCCACGGCAAGTCTGCTGCCCGACAGACAGCTCTTTAGTTCCTTAGAATTTCACGTCTTTTGTTCTCCTATGACGAGAGAAATGTCAAAATGTCCGAACAACAATCGGTTGGTGCGAATGAACGCCGCTTTGTGATCTAGCACATGTCACAGAGGCGACGGAAGACATTTCACTGGATTTTTTTGATCAAAGACAAGAGACACATGTCCAACCGCTGGTCATCAGTTGGTGTGAATAGACGACCGGGAAGAGTTTGCTCCCTGGATTCTGTTTTCCACAGAGAGGGGATTCACACGGTGCTTTGGGGTCATTTTACCAGGATGGGAGTAGTGTGTGTGTGTGTGTATGTGTTTACTAGGGATGTGCACAATTGACTTTTTTCATGGGTGAGTAATCGATTATTGGGATTCGCCGACAGGGCCAGAAATGAACATCTTGCAGGTGCCGAATGCGGTAGAAATGTTCCTCTTGGTAGAAATGTGCCTATTGTGGATGCAGTCTACCCTACACATTGGAGGTGCCAAACAGATAACAATCATAAGCTATATTGTTGCTGCAGCCAATATTATCCATCAATTGGCCTTATGTTTTCGTGATCTGAAAAGGGGGGAGCATTTCGTTAGATCTCCGACCGTCAGAGGGCACGTCCATCCTCTCCTCTCGTCTCCCTCACGCATTCAGTTACTTTTAATTTGTCACCGCCAGACTTGAGTTGTTTCGTTAAGCCCAAAGCATATGTTCCCTCATATTTTGTAGTGCGACACAAACAAGAACTAGAGTCATACTGTTTTAACAGAGCAACGGACACAGACCGTGAATGTAACGTGGCCGTATTTTCAAATAGGACCCCACTGCCGCACTGAAACAGCAGCTAGGAGAATGAGGCTGGCAGGTCACCCAACGGGCATCGATCACAAAGGCGTCGCACTAACGTACGTGGATGTACTAAAGAAAGATGCAGGGGCAGAAAGTACGACCTAGAGAGAACAGTCTGTGTTGGAGTTGGACATTCAGAAACATTTGCGTCTGTCCCGACATAGACGTTTGTTTCGGGTTCAATATTTCTTGATGATAAATAAAAATGATTTCCACTGTTAATGATATAGTTACACAGTTCAACCGACTGATTTTGCTCAGTTACCGTAAAACTTCAACTATAAGCCCGGGCTTCTATTTGCTTCGATCATTATCAAAACCCAACCTGTATTTGGGACTGGTTTCTATTATTTTAGACAGTGAAAAAATAACAGATTATTTGTTTAAGATCATAGAAGAGATACTAACACATTAAAAACAAAAATATTTTAACCAAAAAAATTGTAGGCAAAGAAAACAAAGAAAGAGAAGTCATTGACCCCAAAATGAAATTGATTATTGCTGCCATGAACGAATAATTGATTATGCTGACCCACCCCCATGTGTACCAGACTGTATGGATATGGTTGGCTGAGTAATATTTCAGGAAACTGTGTTGAAAGGTTGGGAAGATAGCGGAAGGGAAGTGTATTTGTATGGACACGCTTGCCTGCATGTGCACTCAGTGTGTGTGTGTTTGACTGTGTGTGTGTGTGTGTTTGACTGTATGTGTGTGGGTGTGTGAGCGAAAGGGAAGTATGTTTATGGATTTGTGTATAAGCTTGGCTGTGTATTAGTGTGTATGTCTGTGACTGCTGGTGTGATGAGAAAGCCAAACCACAGCTAGACCATGGATCAGGAAAAACACAGGTGCATGCAAATGGTTTTCATGTTTGTTTTTTAATATTTTAATCTTACAAATCTTTGTAAGGGAATCATCTCTTAGCTATATTTATAATCACTACTGTGTGTTTTTGTAGTAGATGGTGTAGTAAATCACTTTGCTCAAGGGTGCCTACAGGTAGACATTGGGGTTCGAACCCAGAACTTTTTGGCTGGGTAATTTGGTTATTCCCCAGGCAACTTAGCTCTATTTTAAGTGGCAGAGAAGCTATGTAGAACATATATTTTTGGCAGAAAAACTATAGTTGTAACTTAAGCATCTTAACAAGGACTCCTCACCAAAATTATTTTAGGAACTAACGATCAAAAACTAAGCCCCGCCTTCAATCAAGATCCTCCCTTTGTCTGAGAAAAAAGCTATAGTTTGCATAATGTGTGGCAATCACACACACACGCACGCACACACACAGGCACGCACGCACACACACACACACACACAAAATTCATCCAACTCATAATTCTAACCTGAACACCACTCGTTCACTTATTTTAATGAAACGTTGACTGTTTAATCTGCCACTCTACAGGTTAACGACGAGGCTATAAACACTAACAAATGTATCATGTTATATTATTTTTATTTTCTATCCCCCATCGCCATCCATCCATCCATCCATCCAACTATTAGGACACCGATATTCTCCTAATCACATTGACATCCGAATCTATAAACATGTTGACACACGTCACACAACGCAATTAATTAACTTCCAATTAATAAATGCCGCCTACCTGTGTGTATTGGAGACGCGGGGACGCGCGGCAACGCGCACAGGACGCGCAGAGCGACCAGGACAGCAAAGTTGACGACGCGCCAGTTTCCCATGTTGTCCGACGGTGTTATAGTAAAATAATAACCATGCTACACATGATTCACCGGCGGTACAGCTGGCGAGATGGCTGCAGTCATTCAAACTAAAGTTCCTGTGGATTATTGGGTAAGAAAAACCATTCAACTTATCAGCTAAACATTCAACACAAGAGGCTGTCCAAAACTTTTTGACCGGCGCATGTTCCGATCGCTTGGTTGTGTCCGGAGGATGGAAAACCCAGTCCGGTCTATAGATAGGGCGATCTGTTGTGGCGATGCACTTAAGAGATGTGATGAGATGCAGAGAGAGAGGAGGATGTGACAGAAGTAGCCCACACTGGGGGAGTCGCACCCACCAACCCCTTGTATCGGAGCAGCTTGAGGAGCACGCTGCCAGGGAGCCCGGAGTCCGGGTCTGTGGGGTCCTAGCGCCGGTCCTCAAGTCTTATACAATACGATGTGGATGAACAATGCCTGTGATTGTGTTCATTGCCACTCTCTGGGTGGAACATTTAAGACTTCATTGGGGACCTAAAGTATGTGTCCTAGGTTGACCTATGGCAACAATATTCCAGACAACCAGAGCAAAAAATCAACTTTTCAATCAAGATGTGCTTTCACCCTATTAGGCCTATAGGATTTATAACATAGGCCTATGCCTATTAACCCTAGGCCTATATATATATATATATATATATATATATAACTATAAATAAATATACCTTCCCACCCGCAGCCATCGACTTATCATATTTATTTTTGGGTCTTTCACACCGTTCACTGACCTCATACCCAGTGAGCAGCGTAATCCTGTGTTCATAATTCTACTCTCTATGGATTTCCTAAGCTCTCCTCTCTGATTATTACAATATCCTCTCTGTTGTTTGTTTTATTCATTTTTGCTCCTCCACAAAGACCCCAATTGGCCTTATTCACCCGACGGCCATCTTGGTCCTAAACGCCGACTGGGTGGGGGGGAACTGAATGCGAGTTCCCCCACCCATCTAGCGCTTAGAACCAAGATGGCCGCTAGATGACTAGGGCCCATTCACAGATATTCTGACCCTCATTTCCAGTTGTATTAGGGTGGATATGGTTCTGGGCACCTTGAGGTGCACGCTTAATGGATGCTGTTTAACACACGCTCGCTGCTCTTTTATAGAAACACCCGCCAATGAAACTCTCAAGGTGCTCTGCTACATCATTGATTTGAAGAAAGGACATTTTGGTACATAGCTTCTATATTAAATGCGTGTTTATTGCAGATGCCAGTGTTTATTTGCATTGTAAATAGCCTATTAACATATGGAGTGCTTGTATTTGTATTCAAGGTGAAATCATTCCATCAACACATGAACAAATGAATCCATTCATGTATGTTGGGAAGGTTATTGTGGTTTTGTCCTTATAGTTTTTTGTCTATGTTTAAATATTTTTGTGGTGTAATATCTAAAAATAAGTAAATACATACTATGTATAAATCTTACTTATACATTAGTGGTACATTGTGAAAAGGAAAACGTACAAAAAACTCAATATATGCACAGTTCTGGCAAAGAGGCACTTAGATATATAATATAATATATAATGATGAAATGCCAAGGTGTTTGTAATGCATGTGGACGTCACATGACAGTTGAACACGGTTCAGACGTAGGATCTTCATTCGTCTTCATTGGTCCTCGTTCATCTTTGTAAAACCTGGTCCAGAAGCCTCTGAGACATAGGGAACACAAACACACATGCTAATGACCCTCTGGAAGTAAATTGCAATTCATTTACTTTACATAACGGCCTGCAAGGCCCTCAAAGCGCTTTATTGGGAGTGTGTGTGTCTGGGCATGTGTGTGTGTATGTGTGTGTGTGTGTGTGGGTGGATGTGACACCTCATCCACCAGTGTATAGCACCTGGCGCACCACAGCTGGTGCACCGGCAGCCTGTTTGCGCCAGAAACCTGACTGAATTGATGGATGAATGAATTTACTGATAGTAGATGGATGAAGGGATGGATGGACAACAGATTGATTGATGGATGGATAGATTGAAAAGATGACGGACAGACAAATGCAATGCATGGCTGTGAACCAGCTGTGAACCAGCTGTGAACCAGTCCTCCACTTCCACCACACCTATCCTTCCCTTCAACCGTGAAAGATAGGTGTGGATGTTTTCCCCGAGGCGTGAACCCGGCTTCTAACACCTGCTGCGGCTTCTTAATGAGCTCTCACCACAGCGAAGGCTCATTACCGTCGCTACCGGCATCATGCGATCTGATCCCGTAGCTGCGCTCCGAGTACGCCGTTCGCCACCCAACGCCGCCAGGCTCCTCCTTACAAAAACCCCCCTGCAGTGCATGGCTCTTCCATGTCAAGTGCACTTTATTTGCATATAGGTCTAAAGGGCTTCACATGTCCTTATTAGACAACACCCCCACTAACCCTAAGCCCCTCTACAGGGCTTAAGGAACACCTCATTATCAAGGAGGAAACCTTGAGCAGGAACACTGAGCTCTCCTTCCAGGGACAGTCAGGAGTGCAATAGGTGCTGAACGGGCAGACATATAATGGCACCATAAAACAGGAGCAGGAACAAAGGTTCATTAAGATTTAAGTTGTTCGAAAATTGTTGATGACACGTTTAGTCCGTATGGACACGGCCTCCTCCGTGAGGTTCACTGAAGTGGTTGTTTCTTCACAGCGGTGAAGCATCTGTGAATCAATACACAGTAAACCAACGAGGGACACATGAACCTGATGGGCTGCTGGGCGAGGCGTTTCGGTCCCCACTATCCGGCACTATTGATGACATTCCCGCCGTGATCCTATTGTCCTGACCTCGGTAACAAGTTCATGCTCTTTTCAGATATGTTATGCTGTAATTACTGGCAATAAACCAAAGCATTACGTAGCACATTTTGGTGATTAAACTATGTTTCCAGATAGCTCAGCAAGCGCTGGCTGGAAACATGTCCTTGGCACAGTGATTAAAGTTAAGCTATTAGATGGTCAAACACCCGTGCTATTCCAGTTCATTTCACTTTACATAAATTACACACATACTTCACAATATAATCTTCATTATACCTCTATATATAGGCCTATATAACAGATACACTTGTGCACGCAGAGTTCTGCACTAAGCAAACTCTTGATTAAAAGGCACAGTGATTTCCCTTGCGTTTCGAACAACCGGTATATCGTTAAGCCATCGCTCCTTTAAATAGGTCGTAAATACAATTTAAGTAAATGGTTTTCCATATCGGATCAATGCAGCCTCTTTTCTAGACAAACTACGAGCCGCATCGTTGTATTATGAAGTCAAACACTGACCTCTGGTGGCCAACGCTCAAACTTCAATATACGAGCAATGAGATGTACATGATCTCTGATCTACTACATACATGTGTACATGCTTCAATAGGAGTCACCACCTTTTAATTAAAATGTTTTATTGTGTATTCTTCTGATCTACTTCTTCTACTTCTTCTTCCTATCTATCTATCTATCTATCTATCTATCTATCTATCTATCTATCTATCTATCTATCTATCTACTCCTCTGCACTCTTTCCAGTTGACACATTCTGTAGTAGTTACTCCAATCCAGCTCACTTTGGATAATGTATGCACTA
>OMKN01010302.1:1483-16386 GCA_900302345.1 Melanonus zugmayeri | reverse complement strand
GGTAGCTCTGAGGTTCCCCCATGCCGGGTGTGTTTGATGGACTTACTGTACGTACCTGCATGCTGAGCCAGTCCTGCTGCTTCTCATGGTCTATGTTCATTGGCAGATGGTTCATCTGTGTCACCCACACGAACCAGTGGCTCTCCAGAAACCTGGCCACAGGTAACAAACGCCATGTCCAATATCTGATATCGCAAATGGATGACCAAAAGCATGTAGTTTCTGTCATGGATTAAAGATGGATCACCTGACAAAACTGATGAGGGCCACTGAGCCCAGGAGGCCATAGAAGGGGGCGTAGCAGCAGAAGTAGCGCAGGTAGTAGGACATGGACCACACCAGGTCCTGCACAATAAGAGCGCATACTGTTGAATAAACATTACATGTTCCAACAATATTATTCAAAAGATAAAATACACTTGTTGCTGTTTCATTTTTAGCATGCAATATATACTGTATATATATATATATATATACAGTACAGTGTATTTAGATACACGTCAGCATCTTGCTCAAAGATGGCAACAAGTTGGTTGTAGACATTAGGGATCGAACCTAGTACCTTTCAGCTGGCAGTCAAACACCGCTGCTTGTTTATTTGTGTCGGATGGTAGCAATATGGATGGGTTAAGCAATTAATACTTTCTTACCACCCAGTCCCGTCGTGAAAACATGGTGCGTAATATCTGAATGTGGAAATACACTGGGATGAGCAGTGGGGGTCCAACTAAAAAAGCAAACAATAGACTCATAAATGATCATCAAGGCACTGACAATTCAATGTGATTTTCTTACTGGCAATTCAATGGAAAATAAAAATAAAACAAGTAAAAAATTAAAAAATACCTAAAAAGAAGTACTGGTGTTGGTGGTGATAGGGCATGTATTTAATCTTTTTAATGCCATACTGCAATGGAAAACAAACGCAGTCAGTTGAATCGGAGCGCACCATGAACCAAATTACATACATGGAACTATGTAATATGGTGTCCTGTACTGAAGGAAGTGGCTGATCTCATTCACCTCCACCGGTTGGGATTTCCCCACCACAAAGATGTGCAACATGTTTACGTCAGGGTCCTTGCTGAAGATGTTGGGCTTGGCGTGGTGTTGGAAGTGTCTGTGATTCCACCAGTTTCCAGAAGCACCCTATAAGGGAGACACAACTTTGGACTTCAGTGTCCAATAGCCGGACCGCAGGATGTTGAGATTGAATGTGAGAACATGATTGTCGATGTAAGTGATCTTTTATGTATGGGAGTACATAGAAACATGACACCTTTAAGTGACCTATGATGAACTTGTGGAATATGTGATTCCAGCCGGACATCTTGAAGACAGATAAGTGGCCAAAGTCATGCTGCAGCCACCCCGCCTGGGCCTACAAAATGACAAAAAACAACAATAAACAAAGAGCATTCATGAGATCAGTAAGGATATCAACATGATTCTTTTTTTAAATTAATAATCACATTCATTCATTCATTCATAATTCATGCAAAAACAATTTCCCTGTCACCTGAGCGACAGCCAAAATGAAGGAGCACAGCAGTGTTGAGGTCCAGCTGGTTCCCCATAACCACACCGTCATCCAGGCCATGACCTCCAGGAGCAGAATGTGGCCCAGGTGGAGGCAGAAGAAGAGGGGCTGAGCTTGGAACAGACCCATGCTCTCCGCCCGGGTACGCAGCGCCTGGAAGTCCTCAGTTACCGCTGCCTGAGGACCGGTCAGAGCAAGCGAGGAGGAGCAGGAAGGAAAGGGGAAGATCACTACATTGCATATTGTAATCTGTGACACTACAAAATGTACACTTGCATGCTGTCATACTAATGTATTGTAAATCAACGTAAGAAAGAGAAAATAAAACAGGCAAAGCAACCAAAGTGTGTATGTTCATTCAAATGGAGAGAAGAGGTCTATTGAAAAGCTCTTGCAGACTTGAATAAAATCACATTGAATGGTTTGACCTACTTATTTGCAGCAGGTGTGCCTTCTGTGTGTGGTTCTATAACACGGCTGCAAAGGAAACTGTAAAAATTGATTTGATGATTTAGGAATAAAGAAGAATTTACAAAAATGACATTTACATTTTTGTTCTGATCCTGGCTGGGCTCAGTCACAGCCAGCTCACCAATGAGCAGGGGTTTCAGGAACTTCTGCACAAACTTCGGGTTGGGATGAAATGCAACAAATGCCTCCTGCACGATGAAAAAAATAAAAGCACGATACAACAGTCAACGTAAGAGTCGTGTTTAGATGCTGCGTGATCTGGCAGAGGAAGTTGTTAAAGGCACAGAGGAAGTACCACAATGCACTATGGCTGAAGATTACTTTCATTTAAAATGTAATGTGAGACATGCTGAGTAGGTCACACGGGAAGACCGATTTTGCCGGTAGTGTTGATTATGGTGGTGTATGTCTTGATGTAGTGGTGGTGGTGAAGGTAATGGAAAAGCACAAATTATTAGAAGCAGCGGTTACCGTAGCATCCTCTCCAGCATAGTGGCCAATGACCCTAACCCCCCCGGGGTGTCTTTTGGCCCACTGGGTGACGTTGTACACCTTCCTATTGATAACAAGCCATTGGTCGTTCCTATGGCAGTGTTTCTGCACCTCGTCCCAGGTGTAAACATTACCAGTCCGCCCGCTGCTGGCACTCGTCTCTCCGGGCTCCGTCAGCTGGCCTCCACCTCCCATCTCCACAGAGCTGTGTGTGCTGCCTGTCTCTGACCAGAGTACCACCCAGCGGTACACTGACGACCAGTCCACTGCAAGGTAGGTGCCAAGTGCTGAGCTTACGTTTTCCACCTACGTGTAATAACAGCAGGGTAGTCTAGTTAAACTCCCGCACAAACAGTGTCACATTATGTCTCTGAAGGCCCCTGGTGCCACAGAGAGCACCAGGGGCAAAAGGTGTGGAGGACCTCTAACCTGTTTCTCTGTGTTAACCACACACTTTCTTTCTTCCTTGATAATTAAGGGAGTTTTTCCTTGCCCTCTGGGGGCCTAGGGTTAGAGGGTGTCATAAATATAGCCCTTTGAGACTGTAACTGTGATTAAGGGCTATACAAATACAATTGACTTGACACTTGATTGTAACTAGTGACGTCAGAGAACAGAGATGTCTTGAGAAATAATTGATGATGAAAAACGAGAAGTGACATATTGGTTTGGCATGGCGCTTCCTACGTCTGTTTAAACCACACACATTGCATAAGCATCCAATATTCATACATTATAAACACATAAAACATACATTATAAACACAAATACATTAAAATAACATCCTTGGTTAAATAGGCCACGCGTGTGTTGAAATGATATCGCCCCGTAATGCAATATGCAATACATTATTATCACAATGTTAACACCGTGTTAAGATGGCCTTGTAATCCTATAGCTTTTTTATAGTTTTAGCGAATAGACGAATGCAACAGTTATCGCAGATGCCGACCGCGTTACTAGAGGCCTATAAAGAAAACGTACACTTACCGGCATCCACAAAAGCTTCCCTCAGTTTAAATCAAATGAGTACAACGGCGCTACTTTAATGCTCACCTTTTCGCCAGATATCCTTCTTAATAGTTCGCGTCAAATTGGGGATCTTCTTCTTCCCTAACGTGTTCACTCGCACATTCACCCACTCATTCACTATAAATTCCGAGCGATCATTCGAGGGATTCTGGGCCAATCCGCGCATATCCCGGACTACTGGCATATTTGCAATTGGCTCAAAGAAATCCATCCGAACATGTCGTGTGCCGAATGTGGTGCACCTCAGCGGAGTTTGCGGGTAAAGGTATAATAAAACTAAACATATTCCTTGTAAAAAAAAAAAAAAGTGAATTACAAGGCCACTGATGTTGTTCAACGGCACTTGCAGGAATACAGTTCAACGTGAAATATTGGTCGTTGTAAGGCTAATTCGTCTGTATTTTAATAAACAACATGGTGTTCTTTCTTCATCATTTAAATTCAGAATATTGTTGTTGACAGTGTGTTTTAAAAAACAAGCAAACCCGTTCAAATTCACAATTGCGTATCGTTTTCCCTGAGTTATGAGGATACAGCCAGACAGCAGGACGCGTCGCATGAAGATGCGCGGACCCGCCAGTAGATGGCGCTGTATTATCTATTACAAATACACCTTTCTCATCCTCGTTTGACCCCCAAAAACCGTACTCAATCTTTGGTGAAAGCAACCCAAATTCCCTAGCAAATTTGCCTTTGCGGAATTCATTAATTCAAAATGAAATAATAGGCCTACATAAAGGCTACAGTAGACGCAATGTGGGTAATAATAACCTTCCTAACCACATACTTCACTGGTGAGCCATTTCACAGAATGATTCAAATCATTCACTATTTGCTAAATATATATTTTGCCTCAGCAAATGTAGGCCTATCTTTGTTGTTGAACAGTTGTTATGGTGGATGGAATGACACTTGAAGTTCATTTATTTAGGCTACTCGTTGTCTATTATGGGGGGTCACTTGGGGGTCGTTGCAATTGAACGTGAACGTGGGTTTTGATACTGCACCACATCAGACAGGAGCAGCACCCTCCGGTTGTCTGTCCGCATCCCAGCAGCGCCCTTCAGCGCCGGTCCCCCGGTGTCCTACGTTGTGACTCAGCTTTTAGAGCTCGGGGTTTAAGTCGCACAACAACAAAAAGTAGCACGTCAGTCAGTCAACTTTCCTCATGGCCGCCAAACCCTCTTGCGTGCAGCAGAGAACGACAAGAATACGTGAGAGCTCCTCACACATTCACAACACAACACACGCGTTCATACCAGCAATTGTTCTCTTTCCGTCTCTGGAATGCGACGTCGCGGATCTGATTCTAATAGCCGGTATAGGGCCACCATTTAGTGTACTTCATACCGGCATTTAATATGCGCATACATTTGTTTCTTCTTTCTCATAGTCAGGCATTATCACGCGTGCGCGCGCGCGCACACACACACACACACGCGCGCGCGCGCAGACCACGTGATCCCCTTTCCCATACTGGTTGCTAAGGGAGGCGGAGAGGGAGACGGTCAAACGTAAATCTCCCACTGATGGACGTGAAACGCAGAAGTGTGCAACCGTTGCAAACAGTTGAAGAAGTTCGGGGGGCTACGTTCTCGCACGTCAATCTTTTTCACACGCGGGCTCTCGCCTTCGGGACGTCGGGCGACACGTCGAGAAGCGGAAACTCTCAACTTGACGGACGTACTTTTATTGAATGGTTCTCTTCGCCGCCGGCCAGGTCACCGAACTACGTAGACTCGGAGGAGCGTCGCGGTGTCGTCGGGTTCGGCGGACGGGAGGAGAGACGAAGGGCCGGCGCGGGACTGTTGCTCCGGCGGCAGACACATGTCTACATGCTCGCTGCTGTCCCCGCGGCTCTGGGATAACTGGCATCTACCGAACTTTAAGGTTCAAGACCTCTTCACGTCGCACTCAGGGTACTAGTGAACGCAGATACCGTTGTAAACAGTTGTCAAAAGTTGCACATGGTAAGGTGAATCATTTCATTAGGAAACAAGGGGAAAAGCGTGTAACACTGCAATTCTGTGATGCATACAAGTAGGCCTAAGCTTAGGCTTAATTAAAATCAAGCTGCACTTTATTGGATTCACTCATAATCGCCAGCGTATCGAATCGTATTATTACCACTATTACTACTATTATTACTATTACTACTACTATTACTACTACTACTACTACGATTATTACTACTCGCTTTTAGACTGTCCTATGGGTGAATAACTACCACACTAGTTCATTTCCCCTCCCCTTACCCTATCTAATCAAATGTGACTATATACAGTTCAATGAAGAGGAAAAAAAGATACTTGACATGCACTATCCCCAGCCTGTAACCCTGCTGTGAGAGCGTGTAGAGTCAGGACCAAGATGCTGTCCCTAGCTGCTGGTACTGTGAGTGGGACCTGCCACCAAACCAACGCATATGGCCTGAGGGTTGACCTGACACAGACGATACCTCGTCCCATGACCCTGTCTCGACTCAGGTAGGAGTCCCCAAGACATTGGGTATGGGCAGCTCTTCCAGCAAGGGAGAGGAAGAGGCGGAGGAGAAAGAGGAAGATGCAGAGGAGACGCCAGAGGAGATTGCAGAAAAGCTTGCAGAAAAGAGGAAAAAAGAGGAGGAAGAGGAGGGGGAGCTGCCCCTCGGGGTCGACGACCTGTTGGACAGCGGCGACCCCGTGCTGGACTTGTGCTATCGTAAATTCAAAAAGTTGCCCTCCCGGGTCTACAGTTTGATGCACCTGGAGAAGCTCTACGCGTGTGGCAACCGCCTGCGGACCCTGCCGGACAGCATCTCCCTGGTCCAGGGCCTGCGGACACTGGCCCTGGACTTCAACAAGATGGAGGACGTTCCTCTAGCCGTGTGCCAGCTGGTCAACCTCACCTGCCTCTACATGGGCAGCAACCGGCTCGTGTGCCTGCCGCCCGAGGTGCGCAACCTGCAGAAGCTGCGCTGCCTGTGGATCGAGAGCAACTACTTCCAGCACTTCCCGCGGCAGCTCTACGACCTCCCCCACCTCCGCTCACTGCAGATCGGGGACAACCGCATGAAGACGCTCCCCAGTGACCTAGTGCGCATGGAGGCCCTGAAGGGACTGTGGGTGTACGGCAACCGCTTCGAGCAGTTCCCCAAGGTCCTGCTCCGCATGGAGGGCCTGGAGGTGCTGGACCTGGACCGCAACAAGATCTCCAACTTCCCCAGCCTCCGGCGCCTCCCGACCCTGCAGCTCTTCTCTTACGATCACAACCCCGTGGAGGGCCCTCCCAGGGTGGGCGAGGAGGTGACATTGGTGGGAGAAGGGGCGGCCGAGGCCATGCAGGAGCGGGAGGACAAGAAGGAGCGGAAGCGGCAGGCGGCGGAGCAGGAGGCCGAGGAGCAGCTGGCGGAGGAGGAGGAGCGGATCATTCACGGCATCCTCAAGAACAGCGGCTCCAGCCCCGGGCGCATCGCAAACGAAGTGGCCGCCGATGGACATGCTCCTCCGGACGGAGAGGAGGAGCAGCAGGTGCAGTACTACGAGGAGGAGGAGGAGGGGAGCCCGGACCGAGCGGGCATGGAGTACGACGGCGCCGAGCTGGAGTACGACGAGGAGGGGGTGGAATACGAGACGGAGGAGCTGATATGCGAGGGAGAGGGTCTGGAGTATGAGGGTGAGGCGCTGGAGTACGAGAGGGTGCAGATGGACTATGAGTATGAGGAGCGGGAGGAAGTGGAGGGGACAGGGAGACAAAATGGAGGGCGCTAGGAGAGCTGGCTTTGTTGGGTTCCACAAAATAATGATGACACTGCTTTTCGGCGGAAGCAAAAGTTACAATGGGATTGTAGGAAAAAGCTTTTTAGTGTTTGTGAATCGGATGGTGCTGCTAATGTGTAACTTATTAACTGACCTGTGAAAATGAGTGAACTGGACATTATGAAATAATGGCCTGAAAGCACTTTTGACATCTCAATCATTTGCTAATTGACAAGTCAGCATAAGACTCGGGATGGTTTTATGCGTGCTCTTACGAGTACCTGTGTGTCTTTGTGGATGCATATTTTTCATTTGTCTCTTCAAGGAAAGGATATCATTTACAAACCAACTGATACAATGTGATGGGCTTTTTTCTATTCTATTGTGTGAATAATATAACTTTCTTATTAAATATTTATTGAGTTCACCAAGTCATTGTCAATCTTATTATTATTATTATTATAATTATACATTTTTGTAATTTCCCGTTAAGTGACTGTTCTGTATCGGGGGCCACAATAGCTCAAGCGGGATTAACGGCAGTTTTACACACATTGACCGTGTTTATAAATGACTGTATTGGAACATGAATTTGCAAAATATTTATGACACACTAAACAGCCCCCAAAGCCTTGTCAGTGTTGTGTATGCAGACCTGGGGCGTTCAGTGCCAAGAAGGACAGAGAAAGAGAGAGAGAGTGGGGGGGCTAGAGAGAGGCAGATTATTAGAGGAGCAGCCAAGGAACCTCACCATAAAAAGGCATGTATAGGCCTACATCTGTAGAGGTCTTCATAGAGCATCTCAAATCACAAAGGGACATTCTAATGAAATAATCAATGAGGAATGAGATGTAGTCCAGTAAACGTATCACACAGCATCACACTGGGCAAGAGGGGTCTACGATTCCCTTCTTTTATTCTCATTCATCTTCTACTAAATTCTACATTCATTTTTTTTTTCCTTCCGCCATGTCAAGCTAAACTAACTAAGTGCGGGTCAGACTTTGTTCGTGGCCAAGCATGTAACTCTATCGTCTTTCTCTTCACGTATCTTTTTCTCACATCTCATTGGGTGACTGAAATATTTATTTGACAGTTGAAATATTTATGGGTGTACTCGTGTGGCAGTGTATCCAGATCCTGTCGCCTTGTGTTTCTGCTTGCCAACCACCAGCCCCCAGACGAGCCACGATGCAAAGCTCCTTATATGATTTGCACTTGTTTAATACTTTAAAGTCTTTACTCTGATATAAAATTATATATCTGAAGCTGATATATGTATATATTTTTTTCCATACTTCCTATTTTTAGGCATATTCTTTTTCATGTTTCTTGGTTTAACTTATTCAGTAGGCATTTTATGATTTCACAATGATGAAAATGAAAACTAACTAACTAACTCGTGTGTGTGTGTGTGTGTTTATGTAGCTATTTCTGTACATCACAAATAGTAAATACTCCTGTGCTTTATGAGTAGGTGCGTTGCATTGTAAATATGTGAGAGACAGCCTGACGCTATTGGAAGACGGTTCTCCTCAGGGCCCACTGTCCTCCCCCCCCCACCCCTTGTGTTCGGACGCCGTGACTCGGTAGTTAAACACAGTGACAAATAACAGACTTACATGGAAACGGGCGGCGTTCGTAGTTTAGTTATAATTATTTTAGCTGTGCGTTTACACTCGTTTCATTCTCTGTAGGTCAACAGCAGCGCCTGTTACTGTACTGTAACAGGGATTCATCAGCAGAAAGTTTACCACAAGCAACCATTTAAATATTGAAACTGAATATTAAATCAGAGGACTCGATAGCTGTAGAGAGAACGGAATGTATGGTTTATTGTGTTTATTAAGTTATATGTTTATTTTCCATTCTTTTCCTATAATAAGGTAAAGAGAGCCAGGTTTAACGGTTACGGTTTATCTACCTTGATTATCTCCAGCCTGGGACACAAGACTAAATATGAATAGCGTTGAAAGTAAATGCAGACAAAATATCATTATCGGATGCAATTTGTGCTTTATTTAATTCAACACAAACATTTGTTAGTTCACAGGTCAAAAGGTGTACATTGTGTGTCTGGGGTCTTTGGAGAATGTCATGTGACTGGTTGTCATGCTTCCCATCAGCCTGGGGGCTCTGTCCACTGAGGTTCCACCTGAAGACAGAGTTAAAGCAGGTGGTGGTGGTGGGGGAGGGTGTATCTGAGTCAGGGGGCTGATGGACATGCTGATGTATGTTTACCTGTCCGTGTCTCATCCAGCGTAGCCATTGCTCCTCCCGGTACGGACGCCCACCCTGGTTGAAGCAGCCCTCAGTCCAGCGGGATCACAAAACCTGGAGACGGGGAGACGTAGTTTAGGTGCACTAAGGGTGTCATTCATCTGAGAAAGGCGAGGTATTCCAAAGGTTTCTGGGAGATTTACTACAATGTCATTAAATTAAATTGTAAGAATCAAGTGCGTAAGATTCACACTGTGTGTGTGTGTGTGTGTGTGTGTCGTATTGTATTTTGATCTCCCCAGAAAAGCCAAAAGGGACTTACTTGCTGGAGTAGTGGGTTATGAAGTGTGAGCGATCTAGCGGTCTTTTCAGGATGGTTAGGTTTATAGGCTCATTGAGGACAAACCCAGAGCACTCCTGCAAACAAAACACCAGTCCATGAAAAAATCTCAGCAAATCATCAGCAACAGTTTATTTTCTCAGAAAAAAAAGTTACACTAATCAGTAAATCAATCACTCTAAACCATGATATATTCAGGGAAAATCAAATTGAGACATGACATTCACAAGTGTGTACAATTATTGATAGTGTAATACATTCTATAATAGCATTCATGTAATTCACTCATTCAGTAACCTTTTAATGCTAACCTTTTTTCCAATGGAAAACGCCTTGGTGGGCGTGTTCTTCCCGCTCTGAGCCAATGGCGGGAGGGGGGCGCTCTAACGCAACGACAGAGGTCACAGTGATGTCGTCGTCGTGAAGTCGTCATTATGTTTGCTAATGGGCAACGTGACCCAGTGCAGGGTTACTCACGGCCAGGAGAGCCTTCGTCTGCCGCGTGAATCCGGTCTCTCGAGACGCTCGGCCCGGCAGACGCCGCAGTAGCTCAGTGCCCTGATGATGCACAGAGACGCAGGTAATGCTCAGGTCATCGCAGTTTACCCACAGTCCCGGATACGATAGGACTCTTACTCTTTAAAGACATGGATAAAGGTCAACCTGGAGATGTATGGATTGTAAAACCTGAAGGAATTGTACTGGCGTGTAATCCGTTCTCATTATTGACGTTCCCGTCCGAAGGCGTTGACCCTAAAAAATAAGCCAAGAGACACATTGTTAAAAAAAATAAATAAATACATACCTAGTCTTTTGAAATCATACTATTTATTTGCGTCGACCTCCACATCCACATACATACAGACATAAATCCAAGAGGACATAATATGATGAAAATACAATAACGATTGAGCGATTCAATCATACAGATACAAACATGAAATCAAAACAGAAGAAGCACCGAACCATGGCGGCTGTTTTAGGTTGGAATGTGTTCAGCTCCAGGTCTTCTCCCCTGGTGCAGCCCGTCTGGCCCCTGTGTCCTGCAGTGACCTGCCTCTGGGGGACTGAGCGAAACGCAACGCTTCAAATGTCAAGTTTCAAGTGTCATCCGTGGAGCAGAGCGCTAGAATCATCATTACTAGTGATTTAGCGGTTTTAGCTCTTGTCCTTACAGTGAATTCAGATACATGCCATTAAAGCAATATTTCACCTGTTTAGCATATTTGGTGTCTTACCAATATTCAATGACCGAATGTCTGCTCCATGAAGACATGATTCCGCAAAGTAAAATAGCATAGGCCTAATCGATAATCTGCAAAATATCTTTTTTTAGACCTTTTATAGAAAACTAAAACTACAAACACCTTTTAATATATACATTGAGTTTAAAGTACATATTCGGGCACATTTCATAGGCTCAACGCAAGTGAACGAGAGCCGAGGTCAAAAATGCATCGTTTCATACTTAAAACAGGGTCATTGAATATTGGTGGATATTGAGCCAAATATGAAATTAAATATCGCTTTAAGGAGCAGGTAGGGGTTAGCCATCTTGCTCAAGGATGCCACTACATATCCTGTCCCCCCCGCCCCAGGAAACGTACCATTTCCTCCTGGCTGATGAGCCGCATAGCATCCGTCATACCCTGTCTGGAGGCACATGCTCTTACATAAAGAGAGAATGAGTGTTACAAATGTGTCAGTGGTTATTTTCTTATGTTATGTTAAATCAGTTCTATGTCAGGCAAGTTACTATTCCAGTGTACGCTACATGGTCTGATTGTGATGAATGCCCACCACCGTTTTAGGCACAGTTGTGAGCTGCAGGTAGCCACTCTCTCTGGGCTCGTCGTCGTCACGGAGATTCACAAAGACCTCTGTTAGCGCCCACAAAGGGTCGGTAATGTCGCTTGATTCGAGATGTAAAACTACCCAATAATGTCAACCTGTAAATTTGTTCTGCCTTAATTTTCATATCAGTGGACAGACATTTGTGGTTGGAGTCAGTGCAGAATAGCAAAAACTTTTCACTTCATTACTTTCATGGATTATATATGGTGAACAAAACCAACTGGATTGTACCAGTTCAGTTCAACCAGTGGACCTTGAATCCATTCAAGCCATTCATGTATTATTAATAAGCGTCTGCTCAGAAGCATCACTATGGCTAAAGCTCTATACGTAACACAATGCAGTATTCATTTTATGAGAAAAATATGGAGATGCACGGTGGCGGATTTGGCTTTAATTCCCAGAGTGAAAAATGTAAAAGTTAGCAACCCAGCCTACAGCTGGCCCACCCAGGTACTCACCCAAGTGGAAGGTTGTCAACGTAGTCCAAACTGGGCCTGTAGTACACATCTAGCCTGGGCTTGGCAGGGTAGCCGGTCCTGTGGCGGTGCCCCAGACAAGGGGTGAAATTCTCCCTGCCTGTGTGAAAAAAAAACATGGACAATAAATCATGAGTCCGGTGGACGAAGACCGACCCATCAAACGCATACCCGTCAAAACTCACAGTTGAGTTTTGTCTGGTGGTGAAACTATTATTCTCTGACCAAGACAAAACCATCCCAAGTCCCAAAGAGTTGTTTTGTTTGTCCTCTCACCATAGGAGCTTTCATAGGAGGTACGGTAGACGGCCAGTGAGTTGCTGGTCAGTTGTCCGTGTCTGTTGTTGTGTTGTGATGCAGGCCTGGCCATCATGTCACGCTGCTGGGCTGTATGATCTGGTGGCGGTCGTAATGGAAACCTCTACTGACAGCGGTGATGGATGGCCGACCCCAAGGGTTTGTGGGATATGCTGTAACCACGATGTAAAGGCCAACAACAGTAATAAACATAGAGGTGGCTGGCTCAGTTGTTTCAGTTTTTACATTGTCTTCGACTGCGTGAGAGGCTACTTTTCTTGAATATTAGACTCAAAATTACATTTGATGATAATGCACAATTGTGGATTCAAGAGATACTCTGAATATTTCTAAATAATCCTTGCATCACATCATAGAGTTACTTCACGTTGTTAGCTGAATGTAAACTCAGGATGAAACCTTCCCACATTTGAGCCAATGTTATCCACCATTTCATATCGTCCTTAAATATTAATCTAACTTAATTCCTCTATAGTGTTGAATGCTTAAGTCACAAGGGACTGGGCATACCTGAAGCCTCCAGGTAGTGACTCTGACTCCTCCAGCTATCTTTCTCAGCAGCCGCCGCTTTGTATGAAAACAAGTCTTGGTTGCTAGGAGATGCATGGCACTGGAACAATACACTCCAGCAGGTGAAGAATGAGCTCATTCTTCACGGGGGCAACAGACAGAAAGCACAATGTACATTTACATTCAACTCCTGTGTCATATTTTGAAAATCACAATTGTTCTTATAAATAATTGTTATTGTAGATAATGAATTCGATTATTATAATGACTCTCAACTATTACATTTGTATCCTAAACCAATCTTCATCTAGTTACCGTAGAAGTCATCTCTAAGATCTGTACTGCCTGTTTTTTTGGCATGTTGATCACAATGGCAACAGCAGGCTAAACTGGGTCACTGGGATTTTGCGCTGTACAGGTTGACCACTGGGTGGCGCTATGGAGCCACACTTTATACAATTAAAACCACCGTTCAGCATCGCCCACACTGAGGAACCTTGGTGTGTTGAATGCAGGTTGAATGATGGTTTTAATAGAAAATCAATAAAATATTCACAATCCAATGTAGCTAAACTATATATTTTATTCATGCTTTTCATTTTAGGACTGGAAACAAAAGCCTAGCCTAATAGGAGTATTATTTTGACTACTACTTAAACTATTCACATGAATAATACTAGGCCTATGCAATACCACTGCTACTTCTACTACTATGACTAGGCCTACACATCCTCTGCTACCATCACTATTGCAAATACTAATCACAATATTAATAATAGTAATCATTATTATTATTATAAATATGAATGTATGACGTTTAATTGATTGGTATTACTTGTTCAATAGAATTTTAGAAGGAATCACAGGCATAATCCCAATCTGTCAGATAGTGATCAGATGTGCTGTTTTGTTTTTAGTTTTTACTATAATATCCATATACATTTTGAAAATGCTATTGGGTGGCTGCTAAGCCATGACACCCCCAAGCCCACAGATTAATTGGCCCACGTTCATGTTCCCCGGGAATTGTTTTCTGTTTAAAATAATAAAATACATGAAAAATTGCCTCAGAGTAAATTACACACTCGCCCTGTATATATGATAACAACTGCAATTATTTTGCTATTTCATGCTTGATAAAATAATATCATGCATATTTAGTATTTAGTCTAGTCTATAGGTTACCTGTGAGATATTGTTATAGTATATATATATATAGTTCAAAATAATACAAAACATACATAAGAATTCTTGCACATTCTTTTTAATTCACACCCAGCTCCTCTTCGCATCCCATTCCCATGGTTTCACATACAGTCCCATTCCACACCTCTGTCTCATCCCGTTGTGCTCTGTCTTTTCTCTCTCTCTCTCTCCATCTGTCCAGCACTTGAAGTCGCTCTCCACCAAGCTGCCGCCTCTGTTCAGAGTCTACTCTTTCATTTTTGTATTCCTCTTCTTCTTGCCTGACATGTTGTAGAGCCAGGCCTGTTCATTATCTTCTCCCACCCAAAAATAACTACAGGAAGAAAGGGAAACCGACTTTCATTTCCTGCTTTCTTTGTCTCTGTCACAATGTGCAGATGATTGATATTTCTCTTTTTTCTCATATTCATATAACACTTTGTACATCAAAGATGCGTGTGTGTGTGTGTGTGTGTGTGTGTGAGCCACGAGCTTCGTGTCCTTTGTGTCCATTATTTCGCACCAATGGTCGGTCCATAAATTCCCATATCTGCCATGTGCACTTTTCTAATAACAACATCCCCCCTGGCAAGACTCCCTTCACCAAAACCCAATAATGCAGCCAAGTAGAGTAAACATCTACTGCTGGCCCTGAATGCTAACAGCTAGCCCCTCAAAGCATGTGCACAAATTCTAGCCATTTTTTTTTCATTCTTTTTTTCCCC
>OMKN01010297.1:10183-22809 GCA_900302345.1 Melanonus zugmayeri | reverse complement strand
GCTAGTGGCCAAACCCAAACCACCATGACCATTGGTGGAAGTGACATAATGTTCCATGGTTCTGGTAGGTTCCCATTGATGGCATTATAATAACGATGGCGTCGCACTGGAGAACAGGGCCAACTGCCGCTCGGTTAACCGCCACGGGGGAAGCAAAAGGACGAGCTAAATGACAAGAGAAATGTGTGGTTCCTGTCAGGTGAAAGCGCCTTTTTAGAATGTGTCAGAAAATATACACACTATATACAGTATATATGTATATATATACATATCTACATATCTATATGTACGGTATATTTTCCCCTTCATTTTGTGAGCTATATTATCTGCAAGGGGACGTGAAATTTGTCAGAAACGCCTAATGCAATACCTTTGTCTGATTCTATACCTCAGTGATGCCAGGGCACAGTTCCAGCAGCCTTCTCAAATAGCGCCGTGTCAACGGCTTGTTAAAGAGTGAGCTCTCAGGACAGGATCTAAGGCCGGCTGGACGTGGGGCTTTCAAACGGATGATACTCCCGAAGCATCCCAAATGTGTGTTTATAAACAAGGCTCAATATTATTGTGATGTCTGAGACGAATCCGATAGATTCTACTTCTGTCAGTTGTGCTTCCGCTGCAACTCGATCCGAAATTACATTCAACAGCAACAGGAGCCGCTCGCCGCTCGTTCCCTCTCTCTCTCTCTCTCTCTCTCTCTCTCTCGATCCCTCGCTCTCTCTCGCTCTCTAACTTCATCACCAGGGGGGCCTGACAGGGCTCCTGAGGGGCCTCGGGTCTGAAAACACCCGTTACTCAGCCCATTACTCAGAGGCTAGGAGGGCCAACCTGGAGTGAGAGCATCAGGGGGGCTCTACCTCCATCAGAGCCCCCCCCCCCGCATGTGTCTGGGCTGGAGGCTGGAGGCTGGAGGCGTTCCCTTGGAGCCTTTATGGCTTTAATGGACTGCTGCTAAACACATTCTCTCCATCTATTACCTTTAGGATGGGCCCGTATCAGGTTTCTGTGTGTGTGTGTGTTTGTGTGTGTGTGCGTGTTCGTGCCCTGTTAACACACACTCTCTTCTTTTCTTGTCTCTCACACTCACATATGTTGTTGTCTCTCTCTCTCTTGATCACCTCTGTCTTTTAACTCTGTTTAGATTTAGACTGGGATGCTTTTTTTTTGCCCCGTCAGGGAATCCGATTTAAAAGAGAACAGACGTAAAATAGAGCTGGTCCAACCTGGACGTTTTCCAGGTTCGCTGTGATTGGGAATGTGTTCCCTGGAGAGGGTCCTGTTATAGCCGGCATTAGGGGGAAACACCTCATATATTCACGCACACAAGCCTCCCATCACGGCACATCGTCTGGCCGAGACACTTCATTGAGCGTGGAAATATCCATCATTGTTTTCCCCTTCGCCATTCTGGGCCCTCGTGTCTGCTTCTAATGACCCCGGGGTCACAGGTTAGACCCTGTTAGAACGACTGCTGGACCCATTGGACTTTTTTTTTGGATGTCGTAATGGTCCTAAAGGTTAAAAGTTCTTGTGGTTGTTTGTTTTTCATTCATTGTATGCCTACGTTTTCCATATAATAGCAGGATAATAAGATAGACATGGGAACGATACACATTTGATACACATTTGCATTCAGCTAAAATAAACTCATATTGAATGGGTTGATGCTTTAATTATTCATATATAGGCTATTGTATTCATAAAAGAGTATATGTTACATTGCTATTGCAGATTGTATATGAACATGTTATGTTCAATTGCTACATGATATATAATATAGATCAATTTAAATGGCTACATTTACAATATAAGACCCAGTGCATACATGGAGTTAGTTGACTTCTGCTAAATATATTATGACATTAGAGCAGCTATCCTGAGGGCAATACAATTTCTTTTTTTTTAACTTCACATTCTCACACCAAACACTTAACACTTTGTTTGTGAAAAGCCCTTTTGATGCATCAAATAGTTGAGACAATAACATATTGACCATGAAGAAAGATCCTATTTATCACTCAACAGTCACACTTGTGTGCTGGATGACACATTTGTATATTCGGCTCTGGTTTCCCAGCATCAGATTTGGAATGAAAATGGTTCATTGAACTCGAGATAAAAGCAGCCAGGAGTTTTATTATCTGCTAAACAGATTATTAGTTCACATGAGATAGGGTGGGAATGGGATTCACTTTACGTGTGTGTGCGCGTGCGTGTGTGTGCGTGCATGTGTGTGCGTGTATGTGTCTTCACTCACACATTTCAGTCAATGAGAGTTTGTGTATAAAAACAACTTTTTATCTTACCACCGTTTATGCGTGTTGACCCCAAGGGCCGATAAGGAGAACCGTTCGCCTGCACAGCTGTATGACCAGAGGCTGTTTGCTGGCTTCCTCTTTTACACCGGGTCCACAACAGCATATTGTTCAGCCAACTCAGATGTGCTACTCTCTCATTAAACTCATTGGTTAAGAGGATGGGAACCAAGAAGCGGAAACCCATGACACGTTTGGGCCCCCGCTCAAGGGAAACACACTCACGGTGAACTTATGTGGCGACAGGCGGCGAGCGGCTATTTCATAGCAGATACGAAGGACACCGAGCTGTAGTTCTCGGTTGAGAGTTCAGATGTGTTGCTTTTGTGATGCTGTGTGTGAAAATGAAACACAAAGAAAAGAGGGTAGGTATTGAAAAGTGTATTGCATTCACAACCAGGAGTGACGGAGGGTGTCGTCGCTGCTAAACTCAGGGAAATGCCTCCCTCTTGTGGCCATGTGTCTTGTAATAGGTTACCAATGGAGAACATCCTGAAGAACTCCAGACTTTAAAATCCTACAATTGGACACAAACAAATTCCCAGTCTCCACTTTAATAAAATAAATAGGCTACATTACACATACTAGATCTCGGGTAGTCCCGGGTTGCTCCACTTACTGGAACTGCTGAAATCTTTTTTTTTATTGCCATTCATCCTAGTTTGGACCGTTCTCCCACTTAAATTTTGATCAGTAATTACGATGATAAGGTTTGTGGGTCCGCCTGAGTTCCTCTGGATGACAGTGGAGGAGACATCTTTGTGCCCGCAATGTACAGGCCTTGTTGCAGCCCAGCCTGCGGTCGCCTTGAGTGGAAAAACCATAATGGGCCTTAATTGGGACTTTAATTGTGTGTGTGTGGTGTAGCAAGAGCATTGACTACAAAACCGGTGGTATTTGAGTGCATACATTCATCTTTGGAGTAAGTGTATGTGTTGCCCGCGAAATCATTCTCTCTTCTCACATCCTCTCTTGGAATATAAAAGGCTTCTGCCATGAGCATGAGCAGAGAGTATGCCATGTCAAATTGTATGTTTCTTGGTCTGTACACACAAATGCCATGTCTTTTGCCTTGGGTGAAATAGTTAATTGGTGAGACATGGCTAAATAGGACATGATACACTGGCACTTGTGCTGCTGTCACAAAGATGCGTTTTGGAGCGAGAACTCCCGTACGAATGACTCCACGCCCCCGGGATATGTCTCAATGCAATGGTAGCCTCCATATCAATAAGAAGCATTTTTGCACTTTCATAATTAGGTCCTGTCTGTGAGTGCTGGTTGCTGTTGAAAATGTGCTAGATTACCCTTAAAGGGATGCTCAGCGTACAGTATATATATATATATATATATATAAGCACAAATTATTTCTGCCGTCTCTTGCATGCGGCTCCACAAACTGCTTTCCTTACATTCATATGCCCGATTAATCTGTTAACGCACCCTATCCCACACACAAAATGAAAGCAATCATGTGAGAGGGAAAAATGAACAGGATAATGGAAGGACGGACGGGTGGATGGATGAATGGATAGAAAGAGTAGTACAAACGGGGTGGAGACGAACATCGTGGCAGAGCACATGTTAAACACACCAAAAAGCAGGAGGAGGGGAGGAAGCCAGGAAAGGGGAGTGTGTGTGGTGGAGGGAAAATAGAGCGAGATCAAACATGAAGGATTGCGTCTATCTCATTCACACATGCATGCACACACGTCTGTGCACACACACACACACACATACACGTGCATGCCCATATGTCAATTTTGTCTTGTGGGTCAATAAAGTATATCCCTCTCTCACATGCAGGGCCAAATGTGCACACACACACACACACATACGACATACTTCAATGCATATGCATATACATTAAAATGCATACAAAGAGCTGCGTCGAACTGTGAGCGTGTGTTTCCACTCTTGTGACAGGAGCATGTAGACAGGGTGGTGGGCCTTCAGCAGTATAGGCCCCGGTGCTGGAGGGGGCCTGTTTGTGTTGGCCACAAATTAATAACTTTTCATTTAGTGCGGAAATGACAGGAATAGTAATTAAGGAAATGGAATGATTTTATTGGCCATGATGTTTATATTAAGTTCCAGATGTGAGGCAGCTGCTGAAGCGCGAAAGGGGCCCTGTCCATGAAGCCCTATCTAGTGGGAATGCTTTATTAAAAGATATCATAGACACCCTCATACATTTCTACCCGTTTTTAAAAAAGAGAACAGCATCCAATCACGGCAGGTAGCAAACTGAATCAATATTGTGTCTTATATTTGATGGATGGGAGACATTTTAGGGGCACTGTGAGGCACTGTGTGGTGTATTTATAAATATGCCCCAATAGTGTAATTTCTGCAGTTATAATGTTACCCCGTTTCATGGTTGATTTGCCTGGCTGGAAAGGTTAATACTAAGAAGTGGCCGTTCAGCATTCCTGGGTGGCCCATGCAAGTATCACCAGTGTCTTAATGCTCTTACGCTCAATATCTCTTAAATAGCAATGGCAGTCTTGCCAGGCCTCACATATTGTGGTGTATGTGGCCAAGAAAGCTATTTAGATTCTAAATATATTTTCAAATAAACTTTGCTGGAACATATTTCTTGCCTTGGCAAACTTTGCCTGAAAGAGGCAAGTGTCTCAAACTGTTTTGCAATTTCCAAAATGATTGTAAATCTGTTGTGATCTTCTGAATCATTTTCCCTACACTATTCTTTATCTGAGGAAAATATGATGAAGGATGAAGATTTATAGGCTTTGGGAATTTAAATAAAAGGAAAAGTAGGCTTCAATGTGGATGCATAGAGAGAGACCTTGCTAAACTGAGTCTTCCGGTTTTATTGTATTTGTTTAAAGGGAAGGCTACTGAGAGGGATGTTATCAGTTAACATACGAGAATACTTTAAATCAATTACGGATGTGCTGTTGACACATGCAAAGAGATTAACAGCTTCCGAGTAAAAACAAAGGCAGGCACTGACAGATGAAACTGTTATCCACACTGTAGGATTTTAAGTTGGCATTAGATGCATGGGATTGCTATAGTGATCCTGCCATGTACACTCAATGAGTGTAATATTTGTTTTCATATTTTTACTATTATAGTGGTATTGATGTTTTCATCCGTCAATATTTTATGTGAATTTTCCATGAATCTTTGAGGAGCATGTCACTGCCTGTTCTTTGGAGATGTGTTCCCATCTGGATTCCAGTGAAAATGCAACACTCCATTAACATTGCCTGTGATCTAGAGGACGCTTTAATCTATGACTGTAAACTGTATTTAATTACATCCTGCAAAGGAGCTCTATTAGTGTGGCACAATCAGACAGGAGTACATCCATTTTGGCTGATGGTTGATTTTTCTTTTAATCAGATCTTCTAATCACAGACACACAAAGGCCCTGTTATGTTCAGTCATGATGTGACATGACGTCTTTTTTTTTTAAGAATGCATCATCAACTAGTATCACTGCAGCGAAAACATAGCAACTGAGAACAGGGGAATCTAAAAAGGGAGTATGTGTGACATGCCAATGACTTCAGGCATGTTTCACTCTAAAACCTAAAGTTATATTCAGAATAGCTGTATGTATGGTGCCCATTTGTGACTTGGCCTATCTTTCTGTGATTCAAATATTCAAAAGGGAGCAAAATGGTCTGGTTTACTTATAATATAATAGTTATACAGTGACATTATTATGAAACACATGGCAGGCATTAACTAGTGTCATAGTGTCATGATGATGACACGTTTTGGCAAAGTGATGACACAATTCAGTGAATTACTAAGAATTCCTAGATGGTAACTTGGTTTGTGGTTCTGTCTGTGTTGTGTGTGGTGATTGCATGAGCAGGGTATGCAGGTTGACAGGCTTGTTTTTGCAAATGCGTACCTTCCGGTACAGATATCTCAACTTCCTGTCCCTCCCTGCGAGTTGCTAAACAACAATGGCGGCCACCACAGAGGTTTGTAGTTTTAACGTGTCTTTAAGATTGAGATAAACGAAGTAACGACGGATCAGTACCGCGTAGTACGCGCAACTAAAAGATACATAACTACAACGGTACTCGGCGCAAGGTCGTTGGAACCTCATGTTTATCGTGTGTTTTGTATATTTTCCTTTACAATCTTCGTGCTGTGATGCTAAGCTAACACGTTAGCGGCTACTCGTTTGCGGTGGAGAGAACTAGTGTGAGAATCCCGTGATTCAAAAGTGCACTGTTTGTGTGTTTGTGTGTTTATAACTAACACATTAATAGTGTTAGCTATAGAGTAAATCGCGTCTCATGTCGTCCCCCGGTAGGAACGTGTGTCGGCGGCCGACGAGGAGCCGAGCGACAGCCCGGCGTCGGAGAAGAGAGAAGCGAGACTCCGGAAGTTTCGGGAGTTGCATTTCAAAAGGGTTTGTTGATATACTTCTACTTATTTACAGAAATGAATAATATCATTACTGTTTAGCGTGTTGGATGGATGGATGCCCCGTAAAACGCTGTAGAATATGGGTTATAGGAGAGGAGTGTATAAGACGTTGAGTCGACATTGATGTTAATGTTAATGAATCATTGAGTTACACATGTTACATGAACCATTGAGTTACACATGTTACATGAACCATTGAGTTACACATGTTACATGAACCATTGAGTTACACATGTTACATGAACCATTGAGTTACAATGAATCATTGAGTTACACATGTTACATGAACCATTGAGTCCACGTGTTACATGAACCATTGAGTTACACATGTTACATGAACCATTGAGTTACATGAACCATTGAGTCCACGTGTTACATGAATCATGTGCTCATGTGGTTCCGTTTCTGCACTTATAGCAAATGTATGAATTTGTTTCTTTTTGTGTAGAATGAAGCACGAAAGCTGAATCACCAGGAGGTTGTGGAGGAAAACAAGAGGCTGAAGCTGCCGGCCAACTGGGAGGCGAAGAAAGCGCGGATAGAATGGGAGCTTGCAGAGGATAAAAAGAAAAAGGTGTTTATGCTATATATACACTGTGATTCTGCTTAGTGTGGATATGTGCTGTGGTCTAAAAAGTTTGATGTCATCCTGCCCTGTAGAGATTTTAATCTGTGACACTAGTCTCAAGTACATAACAGGGTTTCAAATCTGGTGGAAGATGGAAAATACATAATCGTTAACATGTACTAATTTATTATGTTTTGTTATAAGACCATTTATCTCATTGTTAGTTTAGTTAGTTTTCTCTCTATTAGCTTCTTCTTTGACCCATAAAACATTAAGTATAGTATTAACAGAATACCTCACTCACCCTTACTTTGATATCGACAGCTATGCTGTATATCCCCCTATTTTTCAGCCTTACTTTTAAGTTGTCATAGACGCATACGTGTGATATAATGGCAAGTGTGCTGCCATACGTAGTAGACGGGTATAAAGACCTAAATACTGCACTGTGACTATTTAGCAGAAATGCACACAGTGGAATACTACCGCTACCAAAATTGTTTTATCTTCTACAGGAGTGTGGCAGTGGAGAGATGTTGACATCTTTATCAGATTACGGGTAGTTTCCCTCCTAAACCCTGTAAAACAGATTGTTCTAACTTGATAATATTGTATATAGGGGTGCCTGGATTGGCAACTGATCATTATCGGTGTACCAATATACACACTAAACACGTCATCGGTGATAGGCCGATCAACTTAAAATGTGCAGATTACAGGAGCCGACTTAAACTATTGCGCACAAGAGGAATTGTAGACAAGACGCACCGTCATTATGTTCAGTCACTGAGACAATTAATGCTTGTCCTGCATTTCATTTAATTCCTCTTTAAATTGCCCTGACTCTCAATAAAGGTAGGCTACACTTAACCACACACAGCCCATTTCATTGATCTTGGTTATAGGACACAATAGCCAGCCCGCATCTCACTGGAGAACAGGCTTCACTTTCCCTGTGTATTATTTGTTCTTTTAAGAGTAGTCCTACACTCATTATTCACACATCCCCATGTTAGTTGAAACTATTGAAGTATCTATAACCTCATAGGACAAGGCTGCTCCTCGCTAATTCATGCTTTATGTGAAACTAACTGTTTAGTCCTACTCCGCTGCTTTAATTGAAGATGAGCAAGAGCGATTTCCAAAATAATGCCTCTAAACGGCATAACTCAAGCATTGCATAGCGAAACTATTGCTACTATTACAGTAGATGTCAACATAGTTCCTACGATGTGAAGCAAAACGAGGCTTTCTTGAAACCTAGACTTTATAAGAGCACTGTCCACTGTAGCTGGACCGCCGGGCTGAGCTTGTGAGTGAAGCCGTTGACAGCGCTCCTTTCATGGGCACGGATTTCACAAAGAGTCGGTGTGTTGCGTGAATACAGTGCCATTCTAATTTTGACGTTTTGGCAGGCTATATGAATCTATGTGAAACGTAGACGCTTCCTTTGCATACTGGTTATTCCAATGAAAAATGAAATCGGTATCGGCCTAAAAAAACCTGATCGGGGCATCCCTTATTGTATCTTAACAAACCACCGTTGCTTTGGTCCAGTTAAGTGATGTTACTGACTAACTATCAATTGGCTTAGATGCTGATGAAAATAACTTGGTTAAGGCCAAAGTGTAAATTATGTTAACGGATTAGAAGCAATTACAACAATTTTCACACTGCAGCAACACCTAACACTGTCTTGTATTGAACAGGCATAAGGGGTGGGAAAAATAGTTAGTTGGAACTATGTTAAGGATCTTAGAAATACTGAGACTTTAATTAGGCAGTGTGATTGAGGACAAGGGATATGGAAACTAATACATCTCTCCACAACTCACAGGGATATCAGTGAAATTAATTGGTTCATGTGTTTTCCTGCCTCTCAAAGCACATCTTTCATTTCACCTGAAATGCCTTCCAGATCTAAATCTCATAGATATAAGAGCAGACTGTACAACTCACTCATAAATTATATATGTCATCGTAAGAGTCATCATGTCATCATGTGCCAGAAGTTTGGTGTGAGTTGATAAAAGTTTGGTGTGAGTTTATACAATTGTATGCAAGAGTTTGCATGTGTAGTGTATTGCACGTAGGGCCTTGCCTCTAATTTGCCCCCAGTATTTACAGTGTATATGTTTACTAATTCAAGCCAATATCTTCCAGTAAGCCATATGTTTATTTTTCTACACACATGTTCCAGATAGTGGGCGGCAAAATATATTAAAATCTTTCACTGTATTTGACCTAAACAGGCTTCCCTCATGTGGCCCCCCAGTGTTTCCCATAAATTGATTTATTTGTGGTGGCCCGGCATAATATCAACATTGACCGCTACATATTGATTTTCTATTTTTTGTACTATCCAAGTAGTCAAAAGCCTTGTATCATGCATTGTTGTTGAGGCTGTATAAAATAGGTCAGTTCGCCAACGTTTAGTAGCTGGCCCGGGTAGGTGGAGTTCCCAGGAGACGGGCTTCCAAGCGAAGCCGTCAGGGAGCAGCACTCCTCTCTATAGAGCTATCGTTTGGTCAATATTTCTACACAATCGGCAAATTATAAAGTATCCTGCCCCCAACTAAAACGCAATTCAACTAGATACGTCACGTTTCAAAATGTCTCCATTGGATATAACATTATAATCGCTGTTTAAAGTGTATCCTGCTAGTTCTACAACAGGAAAAGCAGGTAAAAAAAACTGTGTGACCAGCCGAGTTCTGAAGCTATCGCGGACATAAAAAAAAAAAAAGCGCCTTTTGGATTGTGTATTCGATTAGAATTCTTTGGGTATTTCTTGCATCTTTACTCTTTACTATAACGGATGCATTCAAGTTAACCTTGCTTGATTTGTATAATTTCCTTATTCTGTGTGTGTGTGTGTTACAGGAATGTGCTGAACAGGGGGAGGACTACCACCGGGTGAAGCTGCTGGAGATCGGTGCAGAGGATGCCGAGCGCTGGGAGAGGAAGAAGAAGAAGAAGAACCCTGACCCGGGATTCTCAGGTTGGCCTCCAGCTCCCGTAAACAACCAGAGGAAACGAACACGAGATCAACTACTGTTGTTTGTCGTTCAGTGTGTTGTGATTGTCCTCGAAACTGATAGAATGAGTACATGGATATTAGGACACATTTGTCCAGTATTTGTTGCTAATCGCGTTAAAGCTGATTCCAGCTCATGCATAGCTTCCTGTGCGTGTTGATTTACTGTGGGACTAATTAAGCCTCAGCCCCTATAGTCAAGTGTTTCGTGGACATTTCATCTCTAAACCAGGCTGCCAAAGGCGACATGTGTGTCGGCGCCTACTCTGATTGTTGTCCTCCCTCCCCGACTGTTCAGAAACACTGCCCTCCTTTCTGTGCCCGGTCTCGCCAGGAACCGCAGAATATGATGAAGTGCCACAGAATCTGGGAGGAGGGGACAGAACTAATGCTCTCAGTAGAGAATCAGTACGAGTTTGACAGTGCAGCTGTAAAGAAGGTTACTATATGAAAGCCTTATTTAAAAGCGTAACTTAAAGTATCATGGACTTAGACTATCATTGTGCCAATACCTTTAAGCCTTTTACTGTTGCAATTAAGTGTTAAATTCCAAGTGGCTCTAAAATCAAAGAAAAGGAGATTCGTGCCTGATCTTACAGTAATAAAAGTTTAACGTTACGCATACCTGACACTGACAGGCACTCTCATAATGAAAAGAAAATAATACTTTTAGCCCCTCTGGCATTCTTTGGCATAGTAAGAATGCAGACGGCACACGGGTAATGGGCACAACTTTATAAATGAAAGTAAGCCACACTGCTTACGTGTTGCTTCAGGTGTGTTACTGAATCTCTACTAAAAAATGAACAAACATCACAGGTTTTGAGTGCATTTTAGACCGCTCAAGCACACAATAGTGACTTTCCTGAAAGGAGGCAACTTGAATTACATACATCTATTGAATATATTAATATACTAGTATTTAATAAGATCAGATGGTACTTTATTAATCCCAGACTACAGCACTGGAGTACTACTATAGTATTCATTAGTAGTCATTTCAACCTGGGAAACCTCTCTCTTTAACCATGGGGTTACATTATCACCAGAAGGGCTTGGAGAGGGACAAAGAGAGAGAGTGAGAGGGACAGATGACAAAAGAGAGAGCAGAGAGCCTCTTTGTTCTTTCTTAACCAGCCACAGGTTGGCTGGCTGTGTGTCTGCTTGCCGTTTGTTCCAGTATTTAAAGACACACCTCGCCTCTGTGCTTTCTCTTGCTTTCTGCAGGCTACGCTGAGGCCCAGCTGCGGCAGTACCAGAGACTCACCAAGCAAATCAAGCCAGACATGGAGTCCTACGAGAGGCAGCGAGAGGAGTGGTGCGTAAAGGGATAAATACAATAACATCAGATTTATTTTTCCATGTATCCCCCTCCTCTGCTTGTGACACTCTGTCTAGCCACACGGAAACGAGTAAGCAACCGTGGCCCCTAGGCATTGGTGGAGTTGTGAAATTCCCTACAGGGAGAGGCCCATAAAAATGATCTACGCGGTCATCTCCGCTATTGGGAATATTACCAGATAATCTTTAATGACGGAAAATGAACTTTGCGCATTTGTTTGGCTTAATCGTCACTGCGCCTGCCCGTCACATGGTCACAAAGCGCGCACTATGTGTCGAGCAGCCGGGGGCCTCGGCCCTGACTCCCAAAATCCTTTCATGGCTTTTGAGTGTTCAGGCGAGGAATGTGCCTACAGGAAGGGCATAGTTATAGCAATGGTGGATTTGTTCTTTACACCCGTAATGTTGGCTTCTTTTCCTCTAAATGTGTCATCGAATGGCAAATCATCAGTTAAGCATCCCCATGGCAACCAGACAATTCACAATTATAGACGCACAGTAGCATTAAATAGATGGATCGCTGGATGGATGGAAGGACTTGAGATTATTGTGAAAGATATTGCCACCTCGTACTGGGCAATTACAGTGGTTGTTGTCCTCCTTATGGAAATGTACTTTAAAAATAATCTTTTCATAGCTGCAGGGATTGCTCAAAAATACTGTACTATTAACTAATGTAGTTGAGTTGAGGATGATTAGTGCACAGCTCTAATTCCTTTACTGGCTCTCCCCAGTGGCAAGGACTTCCACCCCACATCCAACAGCCTGATCCACGGCACCCACGTCCCCACCACAGAAGGCATCGACCGCATGGTGGAAGATGTGGAGAAACAGTAAGTAGTAAACCCCAAGACCACCCCTCTACCCCTGATTATCGCTTGATTTGAATGAATCATCAACGCTTAATGGAGTCCTTGGCGTGGAGGAAGTTGGCGTGTGAAACCCT